>JAODAL010051439.1:0-26674 GCA_025379985.1 Phyllomedusa bahiana
AAACCCCCCCGAAATGGGGGGGGGCCCCCCCGGGGCCAAAAAAAAAAAAACCCAAAAAAATTTTTTGGGTTAAAAAAAATTCCCCCTTTTTCCCCAAAAAAAATTTTCCCCCCAGAAACCCTTTTTTAAAAACCCCCCAAAAAACCCAAACCGGGTTTCCTTTAAAAAAAACCCCCAAAATTCCCCCCCGGAAAAAAGGGGCCCCCTTCCCGGGGGGTTTTTTGGGGAAACCCCCCGGGGGGGAAAAACAAAAAAAAAGGGGGGGGGGGGGGGGGGGGCCCCCCCCCAAAAAATTTTTTTTCCCCCCTTCCCCCCCCGGGGGGACCCCCCCCCAAGAAAACCCTTTACCCCCCCAAAAAGGGCCCCCCGGGGGAAAACCCCCCCCCTTTTTTTCCCCCCCAAAAAGGGGGGCCCCCCCCTTTTCCCCCCCTTTTAAAAATTTTTTGGGGGGGGGTTTTTTTTGGCCCAAAAGGGGGGGGGGTTTCCCCCCCCCCCCCCAAAAAAAAAGGGGGGGGGCCCCCCCAAAAAAAAAAAATTTTTAAAGGGGGGGGGAAAAAAATTTTTCTTTTTGGGGGCCCCCCCCCAAAATTTTTTTGGGTTTTGGGCCCCCCTTTGGGGTTTAAAAAAAAAAAAAAAATTTTTTAAAAAAAAAAACAAAAAAAATTTTTTCCCGGGGAAGGGGTTTTTTAAAAAAAAGGCCCCGGGGTAAAAAAAAAGGGTTTTGGGGGCCCCAAAAAAAGGGGGGGGGGTTTTTTGGGGGGGGGGGGTTTTTGGGGGGGAAAATTTTGGGGGGGGGTTTTTTTTGGGTTTGTTTGCTTTTTTTTTTGGGGGGGGGGGCGGGGGGGGGGGGGGGGGTGGGGGGGGGGGGGGTTTTTTTTTTTTTTTTTTTTTTTGGGGGTTGGGTTTTTTTTTTTTTTTTTTTTTGGGGGTTGGGTTTTTTTTTTTTTTTTTTTTTTTTGGGGGGGGGGGGAGGGGTTTTTTTGGGGGGGTTTTTTTTTTTTTTTTTTTTTTTGTTTGGGGGGGGGGGGGTTTTTTTTTTTTGGGTTTTTTTTTTTTAAAAAGGTTTTTTTTTAAAAATTTTAAAAAAAAAATTTTTTAAAAAAATTTAAAAATTTTTCCCTTTTTTTTTGGGGGAAAACTTTTAAAAATTTTTTTTTTTATTTTTTTTTTTTAAAAACAAAAAAAAATTTTAAAAAATTTAAAAAAAAACCCCAAAAATTTTTTAAAAAAAAAAAAATTATAAAAAATTTAAAAAAAAAAAAAAAAAAAAAAAAAAAAAAAAAAAAAAAAAAATTTCCTGAATAATCCCTAAGTGTAAAAAAACCCCCAAATTTTTGGGGTTTTTTTTTTTGGGGAAAAAAACTCGGAGAAACATATTTTGAAATTTTTGAAAAACTTAATATAGTAAACAATGAACCGACATCCATACAAATTCCGCTCTTGGGGTTTTTTGAAATCCCGTTTTAACCTTCAGGGGGATCATATCTATTGGGGGTGGATGGGCAAATCTAAATTACCTGATGTGTTTCAAATTTAAGTGTTTTGGGTTCACTCTGTTTAATTTTCCCCCTTTCTTTATACTACAAACTGTGCCCGTTTAATCTTACCCCCAGGGGGGCAGATTTTGTACCTTCCCCCATAAAAGTAAATTGCAAAATCACTGTATCACATATATAATTACTTGGGGTTTTCATGATAAAAGGGAAAATTTGGGTTCTAGGTTCCTCTTTTGTTTTTTGCAAGGTTTTAAAAAAATGAAGTATTGGGGAAAACTCTTGCCCGCAAAGAATCCCCTTTGAATTGCAGGGAGAACTGCCGTTATTCTCTGTTGAATCATTAATTTTTGGGGGTAAGGGCCTGATTTACTGGGGTAGTATGCCCTTTTTTAGTTTTTGGGGCTTTTCCTGAAAAAAATTTGACCAGTTGGGTGGAAAGTTTGGCCTAAAACAGGGTCATTCTGAATAAAATGCCCGTTTTTTTAAGATTTTCCTAATCTCTTTCTTTTGGGGGGAATTGTATTGTTTTTAATCACTGAAATAGTTGGAAAAACCCCCCCCTCGTGGGTTCTTCAGTAAAGGGGAATTTCTCAAAACAGTCCTTTTTTGTTCCCTTTTCCCTTTTTTTCATGTATGCATCAGTTAGTAGACTGGAGGGGTATTTTTTCTCTCTGAATCTGCTTTCCAGAACTTTTGCTTGTTTTTCAAAGGTGATGGTGTCAGAACAGTTCCTACGTAACCTTTTTAGTTGGCCGTAAGGGATATTAAGGAGCCAAGGTTTGTAGGGTTTCACTCTTAAAATTTTATAAAAAAATATTAATTTTCCCCTGACTTGAAAAAAAATTGGAATTTATTGGGAAATTACCCTGAAAATGAAAAAAATTTTTAAAAACTAAAAAAACAATTTTCTTTTTAAAAATTTGTAAGGGTGTTAAAAAAGGGTACCAAAAAATTATTTTGATTAATGTGACTGATGAAATGTGTAATTTCATCCTGGGGGCCTTGCCACATAATGAAAAGATCATCAATGTATTTTTATATATAATAATATGAAAGGAAATTTTGAATAAGGGAAATATATAATTTTGGGTTCAAAGAGACCCAAAGGAAAAAGGGTTTGAAAACGCGGGGGTAAATTTGGGCCCCATGGCGGTCCCCCTTTAACCCGGGCCCTTTAAATGGCCTGTTGTACTTTAAAGAATTTTTTCAAAGGGCACACCTAAGGCATTGAAGCAAAAAAATCCTATAAAATTTTTGAGATGGAATCATTAAAAATCCAAGGGAAAATTTTTTTACACGTATACCTAAAATTTTTGGGTTTAATGTTTGTATATAAAAGAGGAGACATCTAAATTTTAAAAATATGTAGAGGGTTTTTTGGATTTTAAAAATGGAAAAGAAAAAAGATATCAGGGGGTTTCCAAAAATCCTTAAGAAAACTGTCCAATTTGACCACAATTGTGAAGAAGTAAATCTACGAAATGTGAAAAGTTACGGTTGGGGAATTGACTCCTAATAAATTTGGGCATCCCCGGGGGACAAGCCATACCTTATTTTTTTTGGCAAAAAATAAAAAAAACGGTGTATTGGGGTTTCCTTGATAAAGTAAAAAAATTTCTTTTCTTTGGTTTTCGTTTTTGTCCTCAGAAAATGCTGATTGAACTAGATTGTGTAAAACTTTTTGTAAAATTTTGGTTAAAAAGGGGTCTTCCTGAAAAAATTTTTAAAAAAGATGTATCTAAAGAAAATTAGGGGCTCCTTTTTTTCAGATTCAAACTTATTACAAAAAAAAGGTTTCCCACGAACCTAAAAAGGTTTTTGGAAAGAAAATGTTCTACACCAAACACCCTTTTAAAAAACAAGCAAAAAATTCTGGAAAAGGGAAAATTTAAGAAGAAAAAATACCCCTCCAGTCTACTAACTGATGCATACATGAAAACAAGGAAACTGGAACAAATAGACTGCCTTGAGAAAGTCCATACTGAAGAACCCACTGATAGTTTTACCAATTATTCAGTGATTACACAATACAATTCCTCACACAAGGAGATTAGGAAAATCTTAAACAAATATTGGCACTTTATTCAGAATGACCCTGTTTTAGGCCAAACTATTCCCAGCAAACCTGGTCTAATTTTCAGGAGAGCACCGAACCTCAAAGGCATACTAGCTCCCAGTAAAATCAGGACCTCTACACCCAATATTAATGATTCAACAGAGAATAACGGCAGTTCTCCCTGCAATTCAAAGGGATGTCTTTGCTGCAAGAGTTTTCACCCAAAACTTCTATTTTTTACATCAGGGAAATAAAAAGGAACATAGAAACCCAAATTTTCCTTTTTCATGCAAATCCCGTACGTTTAAATGTGATACAGTGTACTTTCAAAATTTCGTAAAGTGGGACGTACTATCTGCCCCTGAGGGTAAGTTTTTAAAGGGCAAGATGTAGGTTTTAAAGAAAGGAACTGAAAAAAGTGTAGCCAAACACTTCAATGAAAAACCCTCAGCTTAAAATTTTCAAAAAATTTTCCTTTTCCCAATTGATATGACCACCCTGAAGGTTTTTAAAAAAAGATTTCAACAACCAAGACGTGAACTGTACTGGATGTAACGTCCCCCAAGACCCAACATCAACAGGGACTCAAAGACATCATTGAAATAATCCGGTAAAACCTAATTTTTTTTCCACCCCCAGTCGGTTCATTGTTTCCTTTTTTTTAAGCCCTTTTTAAAAACTTTTTATATATGTTTACTCACAAAGGGTTTGCATCAATATTTCCCCATTTTACACCAATATATACCGAAAAATTTGAATATATTAGTTGGGTTTTGGGTACAACCCTTTTGGATTATTTTTTAAAAGTTTTTCTTTTCCCGTTTTTTTTTTTTTTTCTTTTTTTTTGTTCGTTACAATTTTTTTTCTTTAAAAGGGTTTTTCTATCGCTAGTATAATCTCTTAAATTTAGTGGAAAATTTTCCTGTAATTGGAAATTTTTTTAAAATTTTCGTCATTATTTTTCTATTGATTTTAAAAAAAAAAAGTTTAATTAAATTCACTATACCCCATAGGGCTACCATTTATACCATACTTTGGGGAAAAACTTCCACTTGGAGTTTATTTTTAACGTTTTATATTTCCTTTTGGGCCGTTGAATTTTTTATCAAAAAAACACGGTTCATTATAAATAAATCTATCCGTCTGGAAAAAATTTGTGGGGGGCCACAGCAAAATTGGGCTATTGCTAAATAATTTCTTTTTAACACAGGGGGGCCTTTTTTATTTTTGAAAGTCCCTTTTTCCCAGAAAGGGCAGACAAAAAGTTTAAAATTTGTTTGTTATTACATTGTCAGGGTTAAAAGCTGTTTAGTTGCCCAAAATTTTGATTATCATTAAAAAGGCACTAAAGGTGTTTAAACACTCAACCAAAATAATCACAAACACATTCACCTGGGCCGGGGAGAGTTCAACCCGTAAAAAAAAAAAAATTCAAATTTGTTTTTAATTTTACAAACAATATCCCTATTTTGTGACTTTTATAATAATATCCCATAGTTGTCTAATAAGATATCCCCGGCACAAGTGCGGGTGTTTTTTTTATCTGGTGGGTAAACCCCCTTGTAATGCCCTTTTTACCGCCATATTTTTGGGGCAACATAAAACCAACATTACACCCGCCAAAGCAAAAACAATTTAGTCGGGATAAAAGGGAAAGTTTTACTTAGGGCTATTTCTCCCCAATTTGGTTTAAAATTTTCAACACTCCCCTATGTCAGAGTAATAATCATCATTTACTAATTTTGCTTGTTTACACCACCGATTTGTAATTTACTACTTAAAATTCATTTGGTTACAATTTTTATTTGGATTTTTTTCTAGTTTATACTCTATATATCTAGTTATATCTTGCTTGGTGGTATTTTTCAAATCTAAGTTGCCACTTGTCTACCACTATATATCAACAAAGATCCCCTTTTTTTTTTTTGTTCTGGCACAACACATATTTATCACATATATGTTTAACATACAAACATAAGACACTTTTTTCATACTTAATATATATATCTTATTAATCTAATAGTGACAATACACTAAAGAGTCATCAACCATAACAATTTGTCATTTGTATTTGATAAAAAGAGTTAGAATCTATGTATTATTTTAACAATGCCGGCTTTAGGACCATGTTGTTTTTGGATGCGCTCATGTCTATCTCTGAGCCGGGATGATACTTGATTGACATCTCACTGGTTCAATGAAGATCCAGAGGTACCTTGATTGAAGTTTAGTAGAACCTGTTTAGAAAGTATGGATCCTTTATAAGACAGCACCATGTTGTATGATATTATATTGCCTCTGATGAAGCGCTTTGTGTAGCGCGAAACGCGTTGTGCCCTTTTTATAACACTTTGTTTTATATTGTGAGATTTAATGTCTCCATTTATTAAATTATATTAGTTTTAATATATTCCTACCTTTCCGGTACCTTTTTATTTACATATGTGCGCCGAAGTCCTTTTTTTCTGTCCACATTGCTTTAAGTAGTTACATAGCTCACCCCAGATGGCAGGTAGGCACATAGGCCGCTGCAACTTGAGGAGGGTGTTCCTGGCTTTGTAGGAATGGATGAAGTGCATGCACAGTGTCCTGGCCATTTTCAGAATGTTCTGAAGCTCGGCGGAAGACTTCAGGAACCTTGTCACAACCAGATTGTACACTTGCGTCATGCATGGCGCATGGACATCTCTCTTCGGTGCAGCAGTGCGGACACCATGTTACTCCCATCGTCCGTCACCATGGTTCCGATTTGCAGTTGGCGCGGAGAAAGCCACACATCGATTTCTTGCTGCATGACGCGGAGCAGTTCCTCCACTGTGTGACTTTGGTCGCCGAGGCAAGCCAGGTGTAGAACTGCGTGACACTGCTGTGCCCTACACATGTGGTATGATGGAGCAGTACTTGTGGAGGCTGAGATGGTGGTAGTGGAGGAGGAGGAGGAAGCGGACATTGGCGCAGGAGCCGCAGTTTGACAACGTGGAGGAGAAAGTGCCGTCTCCTGTCCAAGTTGTTGGTATGCCTGGGCCGGAAGCAACTTCACCCAGTGGGCCGTAAAGGACAAGTACTGGCCCTGACCGTAGTTACAGCTCCAGACGTCCGCGCTGCCGTGCACCTTGGAACAAACCGATAAGCGCAAGGACTGGCCCAATTTCTGTTCTACATATTTATGAAGTGCTGGTACTGCCTTTTTGGAAAAGAATTTACGGCTTGGAACTCTCCATCTCGGCTCGGCACAAGCCATTAGTTCTCTGAACGGTGCAGAGTTCACCATTTGGAAAGGGAGGGACTGCAGTACCAACAACTTAGACAGGAGCACGGTCAGCTGCTGCACCTTAGGATGGTTGGACGCATACTGTTGTCTCTTTGCAATCGCCTCGCTGAACGACTGCTGCTGCCATGAGTAGCGAGGAGCAGGAGCATCTGGACCGGGAGATGATGTCAAAGAGAAACAGCTCCCTTCTGCATAGGTGGTGGAGCCTTGACTGGCTGCAATGGCATGCGTGCTACTGGGCGCTGCTGCTGCGGCGGCAGGATGGACCACCACATCTGAGCCACGTTTCTCCCAGGCCACCAGATGGTGACGCTGCATGTGTTGACGCAGGGCCGTGGTGCCAACGTTAGCTCCCTGGCCACGCTTCATTTTCTGCCCACAGATTCTACATATACCCATATTCGGCTCCTCCGGTGTCTTAGCAAAGAACTGCCACACCGCCGAGTAGCGGATTTTACCGCCAATGCTCCGCACTGAGTGACTACTACCGCCGCTGCCTCTCTGAGTCCCTGTGCCGCTACTTTCTTGGACCTGCGAAGCGGATTTTTAACCCCGTGGCCGCTTGGCTCCTGACCTCTCACTGCTGCTACCCTGCTGACTCACGACCACACTACTCACTTGCTGGCTGCGCTACTGCCTGACACGCAAGCTGACGCCCTCTTCTTCTGACGATGATGAAGCCCTTGCCTCACCCAGCTCCCAAGAGCGGTCGGCTACATCATTATCTATTTGTGTTTCATCGTCACTGATGTCCTCATCACCGGTCTTGGTATGCATAGGCTGACCCCTCACAACATGACCTCCCATGCCACTCTCCACATCTATACTTTTCCACCTACTGCAAGAAGCAGGGGATATTGGCCCCATTTCTTCGCTGCCAAGTAGCTGCTGACTGCCCTCCTCAAATTGTTCATCCTCGCTATATAGTGGCGCTGAGCCCAGACCACATAGTAGATCTCTGGCTGAGGGAACCGGATGGGACAGAGGCGGGTTGAGGACGGGTGAGGGCCGATGACCCACTCCCGGGCCATGCCAACTAAGGGTTGTGTCTGACGTTCCCACCGACTCTTGGCTGGGGTTGTCAGATGTCATCTGGGAGGAAGTCGATGACCTAGTCAACCAATCAAGAACCCTTGGGTTGCTAGTCAGCACAAGGCCACTAGATGACAGTGGCAGTTGTGGCCTTACCGAGTGACCCCTGCTGCGACGTCCCCTTGCTGTGCTGCGACCTGGGCCTGGAATGTTTGTGCCTCTGCCACTCGCAGGTGAAGAGCCTGCCACCTCTCTGTCTGACATACTGTTTGTTCTAAAATGTACAGACACTGTTTGATGAAGATATCTGTATATGATAAATACACACCCTGTAATTGACTCCAAATGAACCCACTAAGAAGCTTGGGTAACCCTTGGAATATAAATTGCGCTCCACAAATGGGCAGGAAAAATTGACTTGTATGTGCCGTTTAAAAACTCTGTGTATTTTACTGAAAATAAAAGCACAAACAGGCTTAATTAACCTTCGGATATGAATTATGCTACAGAATTTCTTCTGTGGCGGTGAAAAACAAAGTTTATTTTACTGAGTACAACTGCAGAACAATGCTTACTTAACCACTGGATGTAAATTGCGCAAAATAATTGAGCAACCAAAAACGACAAGCTTTGTAGCGTGTTACAATGGCGTGTTTTCTACGCTACACAACAAGAGAAAAAATTGTAATTAACCTTCGCTTGTGATTAGGCTGCAGGAAAAATGTATTTTTTGGCGATGAAAGACGGTTTATTTTTGTCACCAGGGCAGAAAAACGACGCTTAATTAACCCCTGGATGTAAACTGCGCCAAACAATTGAGCTACCACAAACTACGAGCTTTGTAGCGTGTTACAATGGCGTGTTTTCTACTCTACATAACAAGAGAATAAATTGTAATTAATCTTCGCTTGTGAATTAGGCTGCAGGAAAAATGTATTTTTTGGCGGTGAAAGACGGTTTATTTTAGTCACCACAGCAGAAAAATAACACTTAGTTAACCCCTGGATGTAAATTGCACCAAACAATTGAGCTACCACAAACTACGAGCTTTGTAGCGTGTTACAATGGCGTGTTTTCTACGCTGCAAAACAAGAGAATAAATTGTAATTAACCTTCGCTTGTGAATTAGGCTGCAGGAAAAATTTATTTTTTGGCGGTGAAAGACGGTTTATTTTTGTCACCACAGCAGAAAAACAACGCTTAATTAACCCCTGGATGTAAATTGCGCCAAACAATTGAGCAACCACAAACTACGAGCTTTGTAGCGTGTTACAATGGCGTGTTTTCTACGCTACACAACAAGAGAATAAATTGTAATTAACCTTCGCTTGTGATTTAGGCTACAGGAAAAATGTATTTTTTTGGCAGTGAAAAAGACGTTTTATTTTAGTGACCACAACAGCAGAACAACGCTTAATTAACCCCTGGATGTAAATTGCGCAAAAGAATTGAGCAGCCAAAAATGTAGTGGTATTTGTATTGTAAAAACGCTGTTTCTTTAAATGAATACAACAGGAACAGGCTTAGATCCCCCTTGGATATTCAATGTGCTGTGAGCAGATAGCATTAAAATGTATATGCAGCTGCATTGGACGCACACTGGACTTCAGATCCAATACCCCACAAAATCAGAAATAGAACGTTAAGAGAAGTAGTCTCTGAGACAAGCTGAGACTCCCCCCAAAAATCGCTGTATAAAAATCAGTTCTCAGTAAGAGCTACTACAAGCAGTCGTGGCAGCACCTTCCCTAATCAGTACAGTGAGAGCGGTATAAGCTCCCAGCGTCGCGCCCGGACTTATATAGTGCGGTGACGTCACAGAATCCTGCCGGTCTCTGATTGGCTTCCTCTCTGCACATGTCATGCAGGCTATGCCCTTCTTCCTCCCAGAGTGCTTTGCCCCATGTAACGCCATGTGCTCGCAGCAATTTTATCAATCAAAAGCACACTTCGTTCACCAGAAGTCCCCCAAACTTCGACTTCGTTCAGAACCAAAGTTTTCCTGAAATTCTAAATGAATTCCACTTCGTTAGAATCAATTCGCCCATCTCTAGTTGTGGCTGGGAGAAGTCGTCATGGAGGTTTGGACTGCACAGAGAAGAAAAGGGAAAAAGAATGACTCCCATCAAAGATTATGTCATGTTGGTCTGGACCAGATGGAGAGAGTAAAGGGAAGAGAATGACTCATTAGACGTCACCTGTGAGTCCCTAAATGTAACTGCACTGTAAAAAATGATATGCCGGCAGAGGCTGTCTACACTGGTATCTACCACTATATGGTCACTGTATGGCGGTAATATACAGTCTGCGAAGCCTCTATACACTGGTATCTACCACAATATGGTCACTGTATGGGGGTAATATACAGTCTGCAGAGTTTGTGTACACATGTATCTAACACTGTCTGGTCACCTTATGGCAGTAAAATACTGTCTGCAGAGCCTGTGTACACTCGTAACTACCACCATATGGTCACTGTATGAGGGTAATAGTGGTCGTAAGGTAATGGTTTAAATTCAATAATATTATGGTGGTATTCAGTCTCTTTATGGTGGTGATATGTGATCATGATGTGTCGTATTATTTGGTTCTTGTAAATTTTTATTATTATTATTATTGGTCTTGACATAGTGATTTGCTCAGTAACATTATGATGGTATAAGTCAGGATACGGTGTAACGGGTCGCGTCGTGATCCGGTCCACGGACCGCGGGCGCACCCGTGTCCCTCTCGGCGGGTCCCCGGCAGGGACGGGTGGCGCCGTGGGCCACGCTGCTACCCGTCCCATCCACTCACCATACCTCGCTCCTGGTCTGCTCTCTTCCCCGGTTGGCCGGAATGCGCGCGCTCGTTCATGTAAATTTAAAGGGACAGTGCGCCGGTAAGTGGTTCATTGCCGGGCGCTGTCTCTATATAGTTTTGGGATCCACGTCACTTCCCTGCTGGATCTTTGTTGCCTCCGTGCCCTAGAGAAAGCGTTCCTGTGTATCTACTGTCTTACCGTGTTTTCTGACCTCTGCCTACGTTTATCGACTCTGATCCTTTGCCGCCTGCCCCGACCTTGCCGCCTGTCCCCGACTACGCCTATGTCTCACGATTCTGTACTACGCTTACCCTTGGCTGCCACCGCAAGCAAGTCACGTCAGGGGTAGCGACTTGGTAGACTCCCGCCGCAGCAAGTCCATCCCGCTTTGCGGCGGGCTCTGGTGAAAACCGGGACCTACTTAGATTCCGCTCCCTGGCGTGGCTTACACCATTGCTTGCGGTGGTCCAGCGGATACACTACCAAGGCCGTTACATACGGTAGTGATATGTGGGATTATATGGTCTTGTATATTGATGTTCTTGGCATTATTAGTTTTGGTATACCGGCTTGGTCAGTAACATTTCGGTGGTATTAATCACTATATAATGGTGACGTGCGGTGATAATGTGGCCCTTGTATATTTACTGACTTTCAGAATACAGACAACATGTCAAATAAACTGTTCAGTGTAAACTCCAACAAAAACTAAACCCAAAAAACAAAGGCATAGTTATATTCTTTTTCCTTTTTCCCACAAAGACTTTTTTTTGGGGAGGGGGTGGGTGCAAGAGGTAACAGACACTTTGGCTGTATAACTTGAGTTTTGTTTTATCTGCTGCCTTGCCCCATTTCAAATGAATATACAAACCTTTTGAGAAGAAATAATTTTCTGTAGCATGCTACACCATAGACATCCATCATACCAAGTAAGGAACCTGTTGTTAAAAAGTGATGGTCCATAGCCGTTTTTAGTAGTGTTGATCGATTTTTATCGACAAAGTTGAAATCGGCACGGTTTTTTTGATTATCGAAAATCGCCGATCACGCGATAATTATGGTTAAAAATCTGCGCATAATCTATTAATATCGGGCCATTTTCAGCCTATCCTTTCATTTTAGCCAGTCAGTTTGCACAGGGCTTAGTTCTGGACGTATTTACATCCGTATTTACGTCCCTAAAAGCATCAAAAAATGTTGCTAAAATAATGTACTATTAGCTTACAATGGATTTCCGATGGCAATCAGGATGTAATTTCGGACGTAAATACCGATGTAAATACGTCTAGAACAAAGCCCAGGGAACCTAGAAATCCTGCTTGGAGTACCACAGGTCCCAGAAACACCTGTGCTGTGCTGGCTCTTGCTGTAGATAGGAAATACAATACAAGGTGAAAGAAGAACTAATACATTTTTTACACAAAGAAACAAAAAAAAAACATCTGTACCACATCTGTCAATCATCTGTACCACATCTGTATCACAGCTGTGCAACATCTGTGTTTAATTAATTCTTCATTTAATTGATAAATGTATTGTATTCTTCATACTCTGTGTAATGTATGTGCCAGGCGAAATCCGAGCGTATTTACATTGCCAATACGCGTCACAACGTGTGGTGCGTCTGGGCCATGTAATTGCGCTCGGATTGCGCGTGGCACATACATTACACAGAGTATGAAGTCTCTATCAAATGTATTACAAAGTCCTTGAAAATTACACTAATTGAACATCAAATAAGGCAATGCAGATGTTGCACAGATGTGGTACATATATTGTACAGATGTGATACAGATGTTGCACAGCTGTGATACAGATGTGGTACAGATGATTGATAGATGTGGTACAGATGTTTTTTTTTGTTTCTTTATGTAAAAAATGTATTAGTTCTTCTTTCACCTTGTATTGTATTTCCTATCTACAGCAAGAGCCAACACAGCACAGGTGTTTCTGGGACCTGTGGTACTCCAAGCAGCATTTCTTGCTTAATTCTTTATTCTTCTTTAAAAATCATTTATTGTAGTAGTGTACTGCTGTAAGTGTAGAACTAGAGCATCACTACATCCTACAGTGGCTTCGGCACATTGATGCACAGTTTTCCCCCCAAAAAATAGGCGCAAATCACGATCTTACATGTTTCCCATAGATTTTAATGGTTATCGGCGATAATCTATTATCGGATATCGGAAATCGTCTCGATAATTGCCGATATCGACTATCGAGACGATAACGATAATTAACATATTCGCTCATCACTAGTTTTTAGGGGTAAGGAGACCCAAGCTGAAGTTTTTCACCTGGGCCCATGAGCCTTTAGCTACGCCCCTCTCATCCATCTGGGGGACTTACAATTAGATGAAACCAGAGTTATTGACTGATCCCCCAATCATAAGGGGCATCTACAGAATTTATTTGTGTCCTTGACAGCAATGGGCAACATAACCTTGCTTAAACTTGATGAACACATGTCTTTTTTCAACCGTACTAAATATGTAACTATGTAACTGAAACACTGCCCAGGTAGGAATGTATTAGAAAAGAGGTAATGGAAATGCCCTTAGAAATAAAGTTGCCGTCCACTGTGGTTCAATATGCTTTTTCCACAGTCATCCTGCTGCTGCATAACTCAGAGACTCAGCAACTCTTAACTGTGATAGCAGAATTCTGTTGATCAAGAGCTGACTATTGCTAGTTTCAGCTATCCTCCTACAGTATGGGTTATGAGGTGTAACATAGGTGGCTGCCATCTACTACATTACATTTGATAATTGCCATGATAACTCTTCTTGCTTTTCAAAATTACAGTATTGCAGGCATCTAGGCATCTGCACGCAATTTTTTCTTTTTTTTATTTAAGTCATATTCCCTGTCACTGCCCCTCTCAGCTAACCAAACTACCTCTTTATGGTACCTAACTGTAGTTTGGTCCTCTAAGGGAAATCTCTCCAAACAGTTGGCTCATGGGCTTAACCATCAAGTCAAGCTATTGCTCTAAATGTCTTCTATTTATTTATTTTTTTACTGTGTGCTGCTGCACCATTTTCTGCAACTAATAACTTTTTTGTTTTTCAATCTGTGAACCTAAGCGAGGTCTTTTTTTCTCTGGGATTTTTTGGACATATGCAACTTTTTACACTTTTTATTTAAATTTTTTGAGGACCTGAATTATCAAAAAATGCAGTCTTGGCATTGGGAAAATTGTTTTCTTCTAAGGTGTTCACCATACAGAATGAATGATATTTTATTTTAATTGTTTTATGATCGCGGAAACACCAATTATGTGTAACTTTTTTTCTTTTGTAAAATGGCAAAAAGGGGATGTTTTGAACTTTTAATATTGTTTATTTTTAAAACTTTTTTAATCTGTGTTTGCAGTTGCCATAGGGGCCGTTTATGCGAGCGGTATTTGCACTGTTTTGCGGCAGTCCCCACGGCACATTTAGCGGCGCCCGAAGCACTTTGTAATGCGCTAAGGATGTGGGGCTGTTCTAAACATTTATAACTGGAGAATGGCAAAAATTTGTTGGAAGTTGTCGGAATGGAACTAGAAATCTGTGACCCGCAGTAGAACAGGTTCATACACTCTGCGCATTCTATACTGCTTTAAAGCTATTTAGAACTGACCTCTATATGCCTAAATCATAGACGTTGCCCTAAGTGTACTAATATGGCCCTCACATTGTAACTTGCTTATCACAGGCTCTAACAGGAGTAGTAACATGGCAGCTTTAGAGGCTTTCATTTGGTCCCCAGGCTTCCATGACAACTAATTGGCATCCGGCAATTTGTTGCGGGGGGGGGGGGGGGGATCTGGCCTAGTGATGGTCCACAGCAACATTCTTAATTAATTATGATGCTGCAGTTGTGATTGCTGTTACTTCTAAAGAGTTAAAAAGCTGGGATTGGAGCTGTCTCTCAGGTCTAAGTACAGAACAATTACAGCTAGTAGTTTGGCTCTGAAATGGATCTTGCTTAGATTTTTCCCTTTGGAATGCAAACTATACATTAAAATTTAATAATACTTTACTATACAATAGATTGAATAGTTTTGATTTTATGCAACATAATATTTTCAGCCTGCTTTCTAGATGACATGACTTTTGATTATGTCTGGCCCATACAAAAGAAAGTTTTGCTTTCTTCAGATTCAAACACACGGGCAAAATCCAAATGTTTTTCCTTTTTGTCAATTGATGTTGATTGTTTGATTTTTTATTTTTTATTTTACGGCACTATGTGGGGCTTTGTGTGAAAAAGGTGGTATTTTAGAATAAATAATTGATTGCCTAGAATGATGCACAAAAAGCCCATGTGCAATATTCACTTAGTAACAGTAGGAAATACATATTTAACATCCCAGGACTTAATCTAAATGTTATCAAATGTGTTTGTTTAACATCAGGGGATGTCTTTAAAGTTTGAATGTGTTTATTTCAATAGAAGTAATGTCTGTTGTTGAAGACTGCAGCTATCAGGAACAGCTGTTCGTAATAAACATGTTAAATGTGTTTGAGTATACAATAAACCTGTGCATTCAAATATCCCTATACTTAGAAAAGAATAATAGCTGCCATAATTTCTCTTTAAAAAATCCAAAACACAATATTTGGTCTGTACATCCAAAAAGTTTTTTAAAAAAAATAAACTAGGTCACCTGGTGGGCAGCAAAAACCATAAAAACTCCAATATCACACATACTATTAGCACAAAAAGCACCCCAAAAGCCTTAGGAACCTTTGGGAAAAAGCTTTTCTGCTATTTAAAAATACAAAACCAATTTGAGGTTCTTAGTGACTTTTTTTTATAAAAACTGAAATAAGCTCACCACCAATCGACAAGGCACCTCAAACAGAGGGGAACCACACTTTTTTTTTACTAGGGTGCCTTTTCAAACCTCCACTTTTTCGGGGAAAAGCAGATTCCAGCTAAAATTACCCGTGCCAGGCTTTAAAATCGATGCAGGTCCCTTTTAGCTGTAAAACATTGCAATGAAAAGGATATTCAATATTTTTTTCTAAACTCCACCATGGGGGGAAACAGGGTAACAGTAAGGATATATGATTGTGACAACAACAATGGGAAATGAAGTATAAAATATGCATAAAGTGTGAGGAGCTAGTTCTTTATGAATGAAGATGACCAGAAGTAAATAATTGAGCCTATTAGTTTAGCTACTAAAGGAAAACTTACCTGTTTCCATTTAATTACCAGTGCTGTTTAGGTGGCCAGGATAGTATGACATGGTGATTCTTTGTTTCTTGGAGCTGTCCCCATATTCATGAAGCACCTAGCCATTGCCAAATCTGATTGAATTTACCCTCAGACAACTAAACTTACAAGGGTGAAAATGTCCTTCTAGAAGAAGGTGATCACACATATGTATTATGAAAATATTTCCCTGTTTTCCTCACAATCCCACTAGCAGGAGATGAGGTGGAGTTGTTGGTCTTTGCTGTTCTAAATGGGTGAAATACCGTTACTAAAAGTCTTTGAGTGGTTTCTTATTATTTAAGGCTCTTTGACACTTTCTGGCCCAGGTAAATTCCATATGCCATTTGGAAAAAGAAATTACGGGTGCATATAAAAAGGGCTTTGCCATTTTTTGTTACTTCCCCAAATAAACTGGGGTTCCCTTTTTCTAAAGATATATAAAAGAAATTGCATCAAAACTTGCCCCCAAAAAAACCCAAAATTTATGCCTAAAAAAACGTTTTGGTCAGCATGCCTTACATTGCTAACAAATATGAGATAAAGCTTCCAGTAAAGGCCATCCCCCTGTCCTACCTTAATTCTGTTACAATTATCCCAAATATTAAAGTAGGGCATTAGAGATGGGCGAATTGATTCTAACGAAGTGAATTTCGTTTAGAATTTCAAAAAAACTTCGGTTCGGACCGAAGTCGTTTTTGGGGGACTTCGGGTAAACAAGTGTGCTTTTTTTTGAAAAAGGCTCGACACATGGCGCTACATGGGGAAAACACTCTGGGGGGAAGAAGGGCAAGCCTCATGACATTGCAAGATGAACCAACAAGACCGGGGGGATTCGTGACTCACCGCACAATAAGACCGACGCGCCGCGGGAGCTCACACTCCCTCACTGTACTGACGGGGAAGGGTGCTGCGGGGGTGATAGCGCTTTCCTGAAGAACTGATTTTTATACAGCGATTTCTGTGGGTGTCTCAGTTTGTCTCAAAACCCTGTTCTCTGAAGTTCACCCGATTTTTGGGTATTGGATCTAAATCCAGTGGGGTTTCCACTGCAGCTGCATATACTTCAATACCAAGTGGGATCTAACCCAGTTCCTTTTGTATTCTTTTAAAGAAACAGCTTTTTTACAATACAAATACCATTAAATTTTTGGGGCTGAATTCTTTTTCCCAAATTTACATCCAGGGGTTAATTAAGCGTTGTTTTGCTGTGTCGACAAAAATAAACCGTTTTTTTTAAACCCCCAAATATATAATATTTTTTTGGTACCAATTCACAAGAAAAGGGCAAATTACAACTTACTCTTGTTGTTGGCGTAGAAAACACCTTTGTAACACCTACTATTTTGTGGGCTCAATTTTTTGGGCGCAATTTACATCCGGGGTTTTAATTAAGCGTTGTTTTGCGGGTGTGCTGACAAAAATAAACCGTCTTTTTAAAACCGCAAATATATATAATTTTTTTGGTACCCTAATTCACAAAAAAAGGGAAAATTTAAAACTGTATCTCTTGTTGTGTGGCTAAAAAAAACACGCAATTGTAACACGCTACTAGTTTGTCGGCTCAATTCTTTGGCGCAATTTACACCGGGGTTAATTTTAAGCGTTTTTTTGCTGGTGTGCTGACAAAAAAAAACGTCTTTTTCAACGCCAAATAATAAAAATTTTTTTGGTACCTAATTACAACAAAGGCAAATTACAACTGTATCTTTTGTTGGGGGGCGAAAAAAACACCAATTGAACACGCTACAGTTTGTGCGCTCAATTCTTTGCCAAATTTTTACATCCGGGGGTTAAATTTAAAGCGTTGTTTTGCTTTGCTGACAAAAATAAACCGCTTTCAACCCAAATATATATATATTTTTTGGTAGCCTAATTCAAGCAAAGGCAAATTACAACTGTATCTCTTGTTGGTGGCGTAAAAACACCAATTGTAACACGCTACTAGTTTTGGCGGCTCAATTTTTTGGCGCAATTTACACCCGGGGGTTAATTAACTTGTTTCTGTGTGCTGAAAAAAAAAAACCCGTCTTTTTTCAACCCCAAAATATATTAAATTTTTTTGTACCAAATTTCACAATCAAAGGCAAAATTAAACTGATCTCTGTTGGTGGCGTAAAAAAACACGAAATTTGGGTAACACGCTACTATTTTGGCGCTAAATTTCTTTGGGCTTTTTACACCCAGGGGTTAATTAAGCGTTGTTTTTCTGGTGTGCTGACAAAAATAAACTTCTTTTTTAAAACCCCCAAATATATAATATTTTTTTGGTACCAAATTTCAAAAGCAAAGGAAAATTTAAACAACTGACCTTTTGTTGTGGGGCTAAAAAAACACGCAATTGTAACACGCTACAGTTTTGTGCGCTCATTTTTTTGGGCGCAATTTACATCCAGGGGTTAATTAAGCTTTTTTTGCTGGTGTCTGAAAAAAAAAAACCTCTTTTTCACCCAAAATATATATTTTTTTTTGGTACCAAATTTTCCAAAAGAAAAGGAAAATTACAACGTATCCTTTTGTGTGGCTAGAAAACACCAATTGTAAACCTACTAGTTTTGCGGCCATTTTTTGGCGCAATTTACATCCGGGGTTTATTAAAGCGTTGTTTTGCGGTGTGCACAAAAATAAACTGTCTTTTTCAACCCAAATATAAATATTTTTTTTGGTAGCCTAATCACAACAAAGGCAATTACAACTGTATCCTTTTTGTGGGGCGAAAAAACACGCAATTGTAACACCTACTAGTTTGTCGGCTCAATTTTTTGCGCAATTTACATCCGGGGGGTTAAAATTTAAAGCGTTTTTTTGCTGGGCTAAAAAATAAACCGCTTTTCCAACCCCCAAAAAAAATATTTTTTTGGTAGCCAAATTTCACAAGCAAAGGAAATTACAACTGTATCTCTTTGTGTGGCGTAGAAAACCCCAAATGTAACACGCTACTAGTTTGGGGGCTCAATTCTTGGCGCAATTTACACCGGGGGTTTTAATTAAGCTTTTTTTCTGGTGGCTGAAAAAAAATAAACTGTCTTTTTCAACGCCAAATAATATATATTTTTTTTGGGTACCCTAATTCACAAGCAAAGGCAAATTACAACTGTATCTCTTGTTGTGTGGCGTGAAAACACGAAATTGTAACACGCTACTAGTTTGGCGGCTCAATTTTTTGGGGCCAATTTACATCCGGGGGTTTAAAATTAACTGTTTTGCGGGTGTGTTTGACAAAAAAAAAACCCTCTTTTTCAACCCCAAATTAATATATTTTTTTGGGACCTAATTCACAAGAAAAGGCAAATTTACAACTGTATCTCTTGGGTGGGGCGTAAAAAAACACCAAATTTAACACGCAACAAGTTTTTGGGGCTCAATTCTTGGGGCAATTTACACCGGGAATTAAGCGTTTTTTGCGGGTGTGCTGAAAAAAATAAACCGCTTTTTAAACCCAAATATATATATATTTTTTTTGGTAGCCAAAACCCACAAGCAAAGAAAATTTAAAACGTACCTTGTTGTGTGGCGTAGAAAACACGAAAATTTAACACCTACTATTTGTGGGGCTAAATTTTTTTGGCCAATTTACATCCGGGGGTTAATTAACGTTTTTTGCTGGTGTGCTGACAAAAATAAACTGTCTTTTTAAACCCCAAATATATATATAATTTTTTTTGGTAGCCTAATTCAAAAGCAAAGGAAAATTACAACTTATCTCTTGGGGGGCGTAGAAAACCGAAATTTGTAACACCTACTAGTTTGTGGGCTCAATTCTTTGGGCCAAATTTTTAAAACCAGGGGTTAATTTAAGCGTTGTTTTTGCTGTGTGCTGACAAAAATAAACCGTCTTTTTAAACCAAAAATAAAATATTTTTTTGGTAGCCAAACACAAGCAAAGGCAAATTCATTTATCCTTGTTTGTGGCTAGAAAACAAAATTTGTAACACCTACTAGTTGTCGCTCAAATTCTTGGGCAAATTTACATCCAGGGTTAAATTTAACTTTTTTTTTGCGGTTGGCGACAAAAAAAAACTTCTTTTTAAACGCCAAAAAAATAAAAAAATTTTTTTTGGGTACCTAATTCACAAGCAAAGGAAAATTTTAAAACTTATCTCTTTTGTGTGGCGTAGAAAACACGCAATTGTAACACCAACATTTTGTGGGGCTAAATTCTTTGGCGCAATTTACATCCAGGGTTAATTAAGCGTTTTTTTTGCGGTTTTCTGAAAAAAAAAAACCGTCTTTTTCAACACCGAAATATATACTTTTTTTCTTGTAGCATAATTCAAAAGCAAAGGGTTTAAAATTAACCCTGTTTTGTTTTACATTTGTAAAACCACAGTCTTGTAAACGACACATACAAGTAAATTTTCCGGGCCCATTTTGGGGAGCGCAATTTTATCCAAGGTTACCCAAGTTTGTTACTGGGTTCTTTGGATCAAAAACAGGGTATATTTACATATACAATGCTTCAAAAACATGTCTGTACATTTTGAACAAACAGTATTCAACGGGAAGGTGCAGGCTCTGCAACTGCAAAGTGGCAGGGGCACAAACATTCTGAAACGGGCCCGGGTCGCAGCACAGCAAGAGGACGTCGCAGCGGGGGTCACCGGGTGGGGCCACAACTCCCCGCTGTCATCAGCGCCGGTGTTGTTCAGCAACCCAAGGGTTCTGATTGGTTGACTGGGTCATCCTCTTCCTCCCAGATGACATCGACAACCCCACCAAGGTCGGTGGGAACCTCAGACACAACACTTAGTTGGGGGCCCCCGGGGGCGGCAGCGGCCCCACCTGTCCTCAGCCCCCCTTCCCATCCAGTTCCCCCCAGCCAGGGACTACTATGGCTGGGCTCACGCCACAATACGAGGATGAACAATTTGAGGGGGCAGTCGCAGCTACGTGGCAGCGAAGAAAAAGGGGGAATTCCCCACTTCTTGCATAGGGCAAAGTAAGATGTGGGGAGTGGCATGGGGGGTCATGTTGAAGGTCAGCCTCGGGTTACCCCAAAACCGTGATGAGGGCAGTAGTGACGATGAAACACAAATAGATAGATGTAGCCGACCGCACTTGGGAGCCGGGGGAACAAGGCTTCATCATCGTCAGGAAAGAGGGCGTCAGCTTGCGCGTCAGGGAGCGGCGCAGCGCAAGTGGGGTTTTGTGGCCCCGTGAGTCAAACAGGGTACAGCAGTGTAGGTCGGGGCCAAGCGGGCCCCGGGTAAAAACCCGTTCGCAGGTCCAAGACAGTACG
The DNA here is from genome assembly GCA_025379985.1 of Phyllomedusa bahiana. NCBI lineage: Eukaryota > Metazoa > Chordata > Amphibia > Anura > Hylidae > Phyllomedusa > Phyllomedusa bahiana. The sequence continues at coordinate 21,106 of JAODAL010051439.1, forward strand.
CACAGGGGGCCCCGAGGCACGCGGCAGTACCACCAGTGCGGGGGCGTTGCGGGAAAATCAGCTACTGGCGGGGGCAGTTCTTTTGTAAAACACCGGGGGGCCGAAAAATGGGGAATTAGAATCTTGGGCAAAATGAAAACGTGCCAGGGGGCTAACTTGGCACAAAGGCCCTGCGTCAACACATGCACGCCCATCCGGGGGGCCGGGAGAAACGGGGTCAGATTGGTGGGCCATCCTGCCCGCACAGCAGCAGCGGCCATGGCCCCTCCATTTTACCCTCAATGGCTCCACCCCTCGCAGAAGGGACTGTTTCTCTTTGACATCCTCCCCGGTCCCAACCCTGCCCTCGCTAATCATGGCCCAGCAGTCGTTTTAGAGAGGCATTGAAAGAGACAACATATGCGTCCAACCCCCTAAGGGGGCAGCACTGACCTGCTCCTGTCCAATTGTTGGGCTGCAGTCCCCCCTTTCCAAAAGGGGGACTCTGCACCATTTAAGAACTAATGGCTTTGCCGAGCCGAAAGGAGATTCCAACCGTAATTTCTTTTTAAAAAGGCAGTACCAGCACTTCAAAATATTTGGGAAAAGAAAATGGGTCAGTCCTTGACTTACGGTTTTTTTCCAAGGTACACGGCAGCGCGGACTCTGGGGCTGTAACTACGGGCAGGGGCCCGTACATTCCCTTACGGCCCACTGGGAATGGCCTTCCTGCCCCGGGCCCCCAAACTTTTACGAGACGCCGCTTTTCCCCCCACGTTTCAAACGCTGCTCCGCGCCAAAGTCCCCCTCCTCCTCCTCCACCCCCACCACCTCTCACCTCCACAAGTACTGCTCCACATACCCCAAATGTTTAGGGCCCCAGCGGTGTCACGCATTCACACCTAGCTTGCCTCGGCGAACGAAGTCCCACATGGGAGGAACTGCCCGCGTCACAGCAAGAAATCGATGTGTGGCTTTTTCCGCGCCACGCAAACGAAAACCCTGGTGACGACAATGGGAGGAACATGTGGGCCCGCGCTCACCGAGGGGGGATGGGCCAGCGCCCTGCATGGCGCACGGGGTTTAATCGGTTGTAAAAAGGTTCCTGAAGTCTTCCACCGATCTTTAGAACATTTGAAAATGGCCAGGAAACTGTGCATGCACTTTTTCCTTCGTACAAAAACCGAAAAACACCCCCCGATTGCAGCGGCAGAACGGGCCCCCCCCAACACGCTCTGATATGCGATTTTTCCACCCCCTGGAATTCCAGCCTGACATGTTGGGCCACTGTAAGAACAGAGAAAGGCCATTAACGATTTTTGATATCCACAACAAAGACTCCCCGTTAACTTGATGTCAGCCAGTGGCAGCTCATGCGGACACCTGCCTTTTTGAGCCATTTTGAGGAGCCACTTATTTTTCGTCGCCAGGACTACGGATGAATAAAGTCATTCCCCCTGCTTCATGTCCCCGGAACAGATCTGAAAAATCTGTCTGGGCAGGGACGAGATGGGCAACTACATCTCGGGCCACATGAGTCCGTGGGGACAGAAAGGAGGAGGAGGAGGAAGGGGGACTTGGAGCAGAAGCATTTCTGGGGAAAAAGATGGGTTTTCTACCCCGGGACAAGAGAGGAGGACAGGGGGCAGCTGGAGAGGGGGATGGAGATAGGAAGACAGGCAGATGACCCCAAGCACCGTGGGAGTATACATGGAAATGGAGGCAGGGGGGCCCCTCGGGGTCACTTTGGGAGAGTCCCGCCCATCTTAATTTTCCTGGCTAGTGACACCGAATAGTCACATCCGGGAGAGGATGACTTCTGCTCTCCACCCTATTTGGGCCCCCTACCGGGCCAAAAAGGGGGCCCCTTTTCCCCCCATTGAGAGGAAGACAAACTCAAATACAAAAAGAAATCCCCCGTAATCAGTTTGCCGCGCCATTGCCATCGTCCCTCCCACAGGTCTGACCGGGGGGTTTTTCCCCAGCGTCACTACACTGCCCCCGGGGTGCTGGGGAAGGTGGGGGGGTAGGACATACCACTCCATCAGCAGTAAACCCAAGTCTGGAGTCACTAATGACAGCTTCCTTTACCCCCTAGTGAGGGGGGCAGTCACCACAGACAGCACAGCACAGGACATGGAGCATTCCCGAACCAACAGTTTGGCCTACTTGGGCAGCCTCCCGCCACCCCAGTTTTTGAAATCCCTGGGAACTGGGCACCAAACTGGAAAATTTTGGGCCCAACTTCCGATTTGCAGTGGAGAACTGTCCCGCCCGGCCGTAGTTTTGGGATCAAGCGGGTGTTCAATGCGGCGGGGGGCCCCGTTACCCCAGGAGAACCCCTTTCCACGGGGGAAAATTTTAACGACTGACCTTTGTCAAAATGAATCAGGGGTGGATCGCCCGGGTTTCCACCACCAATGCCTTTGGGGTCACTGGTTTAAAATACCGCTCAGCCACTATTTTGTTGCCCCCCCCCGCCTGATGCCACACATCGCTGATAGTTTCTCCATCTGCCTACCACCGCTTTTCCAGGGACTGTATTGCCACCCACCTCAACACTCTTCATTGTGCCACCTAGTGCTCATGCTGCGCGCCTGTTTTCTGTTCCGTGACACCACACTGTTCCCCTTGTGCCACCTGCGGCCTGGTACTGTTTTTCCCCTCCCGAATGTCATGTGCCCCTCTCTGCCTAAACTGTTGCTCCGTCATCACCTCCACCTCTGTCATTTTGCCATGCCTACCTCAGTGCCCGCCGTACCCCGCCTCATCATTTTGCCCTCTGTGGGCCAATACTATTTTGCCCCCTGCAGAAATTTATTGTGCCACCTCTGACCCATGCGTTGCTCCTGTCACACCTCCATCTCGTCATTGTGCACTGCCTGACCCCATGCGCTGCCCCCGTGCCCCCTCTCATCATTTGCCCCTCTTTGGCCCAAACTATTTTGCCACCGCAAAATGTCATTGTGCCCTCTCTGACCCCATGCTGTTGCTCCTGTCATCACCTCCACTCTCTGTCATTGTCCACTCCTGACCTCATCTGCTGCCGCCGTGACCTCCGCTCTCAGTCATTTTGCCGCTCGTGGCCTAATCTATTTTTTCCCCCTGCAGAATGTCTTGTCCCCTCTCTGACCCCATCTTTTTCTCCTGTCCCCACCTCCCTCTCTGTCATTGTGCCACTGCCTGACCCATGCGCTGCGCCCCGGGGCCCCGCTCTCAGTCATTTTCCGCTCGTGGCCTAATACTATTTTTCCACCTGCAGAATGTATTTTGCCACTCTCTATCATGCGTGCTGTGACTCCTTCGTGCCCTCCACCTGTGTCCTTTTCCCGTCCCCACCTCAGCGCTGCCGTGGGGTGCGCCCTGCCCCCCCCACTGTGGCCACTCCTGTTTTTGCCCCCTCCAAATTTGTCATTGTGCCACTGTCTGACCTCATACTGCCGCCCCCCGTACCTCCCCACTGGGACATTGTGCCACTCTGGGCTTTATGTTTTTTTTTTTTTCCCCCTCCCTAAAGCATTGTGCCCCTGCCTGACCCCATACGCTGCCGCCGTGACCTCCAACTGTGTGATTGGCCACTCTGTGGCTTAATACTGTTTTTTTCCGCCTCCCAAAAGTCATTTTGCCACTGCCTGACCCTCTACTGCTTTCCCCGGACCTCCACACTGTGTGATTGTGCCACTCTTGGCCTAATACGTTTTTCCACCCCAGAATGCCATTTTGCCCCTGCGACCTCATACTGCTGGCCCGTGACCCCCCCACTGTGTGATTTTGCCCCTCGTGCCCTAATACTTTTTTCCGCCTCCATAAAGTCATTGTGCCCTGTCCGACCTCAACTGCGCCGCCGGACCTCCACACTGTATCATTGGGCCCCCTGTGGCCTAATACTGTTTTGCCACCTCCAAATGCCATTGTGCCCTGTCTGACCTCATACTGCTGCCGCCCTGACCTCCCACTGTGTGATTGTGCCACTCGTGCCCTAAAACTGTTTTTTCCGCCTCCCTAATTCCTTGTGCCACTGTCTGACCTCATACGGCCGCCGCCGTGACCTCCACACTGTATCATTGTGCCACTCTGTGGACTAATTCTGTTTTTTCCACCTCCAAATGCCTTGTGCCACGTCACCTCATACTCTGCCCGCCTGACCTCCACACTGTGTGATTGTGCCACTTGTGCCCTAATACTGTTTTTTTTTCCGCCTCCCCGAATTCATTGTGCCCCTTTGGGGCCCGACCTCATGCGCGCTGCCAGCCCCACCTGTGTGATTGTGCCCCTCTGTGGGCCCAATACTGTTTTTGCCGCCTCCAAATGCTTGTGCCCCTGCCTGACCTCATGCGCGTGGTGCCGCCTCACCTCCACACTCTATCACTAATGTTGCCACCCCGACTCTCAGCTTTTTTTTTTCCCCGCTTTCGCTGGCATGGATTTTTTTCAGCTACTTTCCCCTTGGTTTTTTTGGGCAGTTTTGCCCCCTTAAGTGCCCCGGGAATTTTTATAGTAAGCGATTCAAAAAGCGGCCCGGGATCATGTCGTCAACTAAAACACAACATTGTATGAAGACCAAACCAAGCTCCCTCTGCATATTTAAGCGGCACAACCCCTTCTACAGCACCCCGCAGGGTCTGGGGACCCGAAAAAACTGTTTTTAAAAGTGATTCGTGCCCAAGTAATTCGGGGCCGAAAAGAATTTTTCGGAAAATTCGGCGAAGTGACCCAAAAAAAAAAAAAGGGGGGGGGGGAAAAAAAAAACAACGAATGGAGGACACTTGTAAAATTTTTTTCCCCAGGTAGAAAACTTTCATTTCTAAAGAAATTTAATATTTCTTTGACTATGGACAACTCTCTATTGCCTTCAATCTGACATTTCCATAAAGACATCCAAGGAATATACCCCCATGGACACAAAAGGTCATAAGAAGTGGCATATTTTTTTTTCTAAGGTATCTCTACTCCCTGTATCAACAAGAATCCTGAGACTATTACTACATCTTCCCATTCATATGAGATGGCTTGATCTATTGCCACATTAACCTTCAAGGGATTAATCTACCTCTACTCACTCAATCTTGTATTCACTTTCTACTGAGGTTATGAACTGAACATAAACCATACCCCAATGCAGTCCATACACCCAATACAAGGCTGCCACAGCTTATCGAATATTGGAAATAAGTTCCTAATATCCACAGACTGCTCTCCACCAGTCAAAAGGTTAAACACTCTTCCAAAGGCAATAAATTATTTTAAAGCACACAAACGTTGATAGACAAAAGTGATTAAAAAAATACAAAAATAGATAAAATTAAATAAAAATACAAGCAAAGAGTTCTAAAATATAGAAGATAAATACCCAAAAAATATCTAAACACAAGATGCAAGGGTTTTTTTTTTTGTCCAGTTTTAGGAAAAAATGGGACACATTTTAAAAAAACATATGCAAAAAAAATTTAAACAGCTCACCCAGGTCCTTGTAATTAGAGAATTTAATGGAGACACGGATCACGGGAATACACCTCCCAGTTCAGATCCTCAGTTAACAACAAAGTAATCAGCTTCTACATTGAAGGGCCAATGCAGTGGGGAACAGTAG
>JAODAL010051440.1:0-26674 GCA_025379985.1 Phyllomedusa bahiana
TTTTTTTTTTTTTTTCCCCATCTCCCCCCTTTTTATTTCAACCGTTGAACCCATTTTCCGACAATTGTTTTTGTGTTTTTTTTTTTTCTGCATTGATTGCCGTCACAGCTGTTGGTTTTTTAGCTTCTCCACGAACGAGCATTTTGCCTTGCCTTTTGTTTTAGCTTTTGGTCAAGTCCCACTTTTCATTGATAGCGGGTTCACTCTTTTTTTTAATATTTTTTAAAAATTTTTGCATTTTTTTGATGCACATTTTGGATGATTGTTCCTTCTTTGCTAACATCCTTTTGTTTGTATATCTCATTGTTTTTCAAAAAAATTTTCTTTAAATTTGAAAAAAAAAACCCCAAAAAAACATTAAATAACTAAGGCCAACCAAGTGATCCGGGTAGTTTCTTGTATTCCGGAACAAACACACACCACCGGGGGGCCCCTATACTTGGGGGGGCCCCCGGGGCAACTGCCTATATCCAATGGAAAGAGGGCCCCCTGCTCGGGTACATAGAACGGGCCCGGGCCAACAAAATTTCGGGGCCCTTACAGCTTGACTCGGGGGCCCCCCTACAATCCCCCCCCCCAGCAACCCCATTGCCCCGCCCCCAGTAAAGTAAAAATGCTAAATGCCAATTGTGAATAAAACCATCAAACAGTCACTGAATTTAATTCATTACAAAAAGCCCAAATTTTTCTGCCATACAGACCTATAGTGGTATAAAATGCATTTACATTTAGTGACTTACAGTTGATGTCTTGTCTGAGTCATTCACTTTCCCCTTTTCTTCTCCATCCGGCCCAAACCTCCAGGAGACTTCCCCCCACCAAAAACTCGCCCCTGCAAATTCACAACACAAACACCTGAGACTCCTCACTTTTTTTTATCCCCTTCCACCTAGGGCCCCCCCCCCGTGTACAAATCCCCCCCTTTATGGCAAAAAATGGTAAAATGCCCCCCTTTGTGCCCTGATAAATTTGGGGTATCCCCCCCAACATACTGTGGGCCCCTGTGGGTAGGGTAAAAAGTATGGGGAGAAAGGGATATGTAGCCCGGGTGCCCGGTGGGTAGTAGGTGGGCCCGGGGGGCCAGGAAGGGGGGTAGCTAGGGGGGTAGGGAGCCGGTCGGGGGTAGCTAGGGGGGTGGGGGCCATGTAGGGGGTCTGGGGGAAAAGCCAGCAGTGGTACTAGGGGGGAGGTTGCCAGGTCTGGACTTGGGGGAAGGGCCGTGGTGGTAGCAGGGAGGAGGGAGCCGGTCGGGGGTACAGGGGGGAGGCCTGTAGGTGGTGCGGGAGGGAGGTACCAGGTCGGTGGTAGCTGGGGGGGTAGGCCCATGTAGGTGGAGAAAAGGGGGTATCTGTATGGGATTGGTCACGCCACCAGGGAATATTTAGAATAGGGGGGGCAAAAAGTGGGAAAAGGGCATTACAGTCCCTAAAATTATAGAATAAAAATATCCCCTGCACACCTTATGATAATTGCAAAGTTTAATAGAAATTCAGTGAGCCAAGATTTTTCATACATTACAAAATATACCCAACAAAATTTTTTTTTTTACAATAGTATTGCTTAGAAAGAGTTACAGATGTGAAAATGAACGACGTTTCGGCTGTTTGGGCCTTTTTTCAAGACATCGGATGAGTACCCTGAGGATGACGTTTCAGTATATAGTTATTTGGATAACAAAATGGATGGAAACAAAATACAAAAAGAAAAGCGTAGTTAAATAGAGGCAATGGAGAAACGTCTCCCCGTTTTATGGCGCGGTGAAAACGGAATTGAAGACGTCCGAGGGGAGAGGGAAAGCGCCGCATTCCTTCTCCCGGGCGTCTGTCCATATTCCCAAATTTTACCAGCGCCCCCTACAACTGGAGCGTTTTCCATTTTCCCCTAGTTACACTACAGCATTCCTTTTTGGATTTTGTGTTCCATCCATTTTTTTATCTATATATACTATATACGCACGTCATCCTCAAACTCTATCCGATGTGCTTGATAAAGGTCCCAAAAGCCGAAACGTCGTTCAATTCACATCTGTAACTCTTTACTAAGCAAATACTATTGTAAAAAGATACATTTGTTGAGAGTAAATATTGTATATGTATGAGAAATCTTTGGCTCACTGTATTTCTATTAAACTTTGCAAATTATCATAAGGTGTGCAGTGGATATTGTATTCTATGTAGCTAGGGAGGTAGGCAGCCAGGCAGCCAGGTAGGTGGTAGCTGGGCAACCAGGGAGGTAGCTAGGGAGGTAAGTAGCCAGGTAGGTGGTACTAGGGAGGTAGGGAGGGATGTAGGTGGAGCTAGGGAGGTAAGTAGGGGGGTAGCTAGGGAGGTAGGTAGCGGGCAACCAGGAGGTAGGGATGGCCCCCTCGTTCCCCCAGCCTTGTGTCTGGGGCCCCCCTCTCCCCCTAGCCCTTTTGTGTGGTGGCCCCCTCGTCCCCCTAGCCTTGGTCGGGGGCCTCCCTCGTCCCCTAGCCTTGTGTGTGGGGGCCTTTCCCCCGTCCCCCCAGCCTTGTGTCTGGGGCCTCCCTCATCCCCCTAGCCTTGTGTCTGGGGGCCCCCCTCGTCCCCCTAGCCTTGTGTGTGGGGCCCTCCCTCGTCCCCCAGCCTTGTGTCTGGGGGCCCCCCCTCATCCCCCTAGCCTTGTTTTGTTGGGGGCCTCACCTCGTCCCCCCAGCCTTGTGTCTGGGGTCCTCCCTCGTCCCCCCAGCCTTGTGTCTGGGGGCCTCCCCCATCCCCCTAGCCTTGTGTGTGGTGGCCCCCTCGTCCCCCGAGCCTTGTGTGTGGTGGCCCCCTCGTCCCCCTAGCCTTGTGTGTGGTGGCCCCCTCGTCCCCCTAGCCTTGTGTCTGGGGGCCTCCTTCGTCCCCCTAGCCTTGTGTCTGGGGGCCTCCTTCGTCCCCCTAGCCTTGTGTCTGGGGGCCCCCTCGTCCCCCCAGCCTTGTGTCTGGGGGCCTCCCTCGTCCCCCCCAGCCTTGTGTGTGGGGGTCTCCCTCGTCCCCCCAGCCTTGTGTCTGGGGCCCTCCCTCGTCCCCCCAGCCTTGTGTGTGGTGGGCCCCCGCGTCCCCCCCGCCTTGTGTGTGGTGGCCCCCCGTCCCCCCCCGCCTTTGATGGTTTTTGTGGGGAAGGATGGAGCCCCAACGAGGCTGGGTACAGGGGCCCCCCCACAGAGGGCTGTGGGACGGGGGGGCCCCCCCCAGAGGGCTGGGGGGGGCGAGGGGGCCCCCACACAGAGGGGTGGGGGACGAGGGGGGCCCCCACACGAGGGTGTGGGGACGAGGGGGCCCCCACCAGAGGGGTGTGGTACGAGGGGGGCCCCCACAACAAGGTGGGGGACGAGGGGGGCCCCCACACAAGGTGGGGGGGGCGAGGGGGGCCCCCACAGAGGGGTGAGGGGGCAAGAGCGCAGGTGGGGGGAGGGGGGGACGCTGCAGGAGGGGGCCACGCTCCCCGTCACAGCTCAGTCACCTTTTTACTTTCTTCCCCCGCGGTGACTGGACCGGGGCCCTCCTCTCCTCTGTGTCCATGCCGCGCTTGACTGAAGCCAGGGCCCTCCTGCTCTCTGTCCATGCAGTGCTGTGACTGAAGCCAGGGCCCTCCTGCTCTCTGTCCATGCCGCGCTGTGACTGAAGCCAGGGCCCTCCTGCTCTCTGTCCATGCCGCGCTGTGACTGAAGCCAGGGCCCCCCCTGCTCTCTGTGTCCATGCCGCGCTGTGACTGGAGCCGGGGCCCCCCTGCTCTCTGTGTCCAGCAGGCGGACGAAGCGGGGCCCCCCTGCTCTGTTCAAGCCCGCTGTGACAAGCCGGGGGCCCCCCTGCCTCTCTGTCCTGCGGCTGTGTTTTAGCCGGGGGCCCTCCTGCTCCTCTGTCCCTGCCGCGCTGTACTGGAGCCGGGGGCCCCCCTGCCGGTCCATGCCGCGCTGTGCTGGACCGGGGCCCCCTGCCGTGTCCCGCCCCCCGCTGGAGGAGCCGGGGCCCCCCCGTCCCTCTGTTTCCATGCAGTGCTGTGACTGGGCCGGGGCCCCCCGGTCTCTCTGTGTCCATGCGTGCTGTGACGGAGCCGGGGGGCCCCCTGCTCTCCTGTGCCCCTCCGTCTGTGACTGGAGCCGGGGCCCCCCTGCTCTCTCTCTGTCCATGCCCGCGTACTGGGCCCGGGGCCCCCTGCCTCTGTTTCCATGCAGTCTTGACTGGACCCGGGGGCCCCCCCGCTCTGTGTCCCTGCGTGCTGTGATGGGCCGGGGCCCTCCTGCTTCTGTTCCATGCGTGCTTTTACTGGAGCCGGGGCCCCCCCCGTCTCCTGTGTCCCCATGCTGTGAGGACGGGGCCCCCCTGCTCTCTCTGGTCCATGCTTTCTGTGCTGGGCCGGGGCCCCCCTGCTCTCCTGTGTCCATAGTGCTGTGATGGGGCCGGGGGGCCCCCCGCTCCTCTTGTCCATGCATGCGTGACTGGAGCCGGGGCCCTCCTGCCTCTTTTGGCCATGCAGTGGGTGTGACTGACCGGGGCCTCCTGCTTCTTTGTCCAAGCAGTGTGTGCTGGGCCGGGGCCCTCCTGCCCTCTGTGTCCATGCAGTGGTACTGGACCGGGGCCCCCCTGCTCTTGTCCCTTGCCGCGCTGTGACTGGAGGGGGGCCCCCTGTCTCTGTGTCCATGCCGCGCTGTGACTGGAGCTGGGGCCCTCCTGCTCTCTGTGTCCATGCCGCGCTGTGACTGGAGCCGGGGCCCCCCCCCTGCTCCTGTGGCCATGCAGGCTGTGATTGGGCCGGGGGCCCCCCTGCTCTCTCTGTCCATGGGCTTGGGATGGGGCCGGGGCCCTCCCCTTTTCTGTGTCCATGCGTGCGTGACTGGAGCCCGGGGCCCCCCTGCTCTCTCTGTCCATCCGCGCTGTACTGGGGCCGGGGCCCTCCTGCTCTCTCTGTCCATGCCGCGCTGTGACTGGACCCGGGGCCCCCCTGCTCTCTCTGTGTCCATGCAGTGCTGTGACTGGAGCCGGGGCCCTCCCGCCCCTCTGTGTCCCTGCCGCTGGACTGGAGCCGGGCCCTCCGCCCTCTGTTCCCCGCAGCGCTGTGACTTGGCCCGGGGCCCCCCCCGCTCTCTTGGGCCATGCCCCCGTGACTGAAGCCGGGCCCCCCTGCTCTCCCTGTCCATGCCGCGCTGTGACTGGAGCCGGGGCCCCCCTGCTCTGTGTCCATGCAGTGCTGTGACTGGAGCCGGGGCCCCCCTGCTCTCTGTCCATGCAGTGCTGTGACTGGAGCCGGGGCCCTCCTGCTCTCTCTGTGTCCCCTGCAGTCTGTGCTGGAGCGGGGCCCCCCGTCTCCTGTGTCCAGCAGTGCTGTGACGGAGCCGGGGCCCCCCTGCCTCTCTTGCAGCAGTGCTGGCTGGGGGCCCGGGCCCCCCCCCTTCTGTGTCCATGCTGCTGTGACTGGGGCCCGGGGGCCCCCCCCCCTCTTGTCCATGCCGCGCTGTGATGGGCCGGGGCCCCCCCTGCTCTCTTTCCATGCAGTGCTGTGCTGGAGCCGGGGGCCCCCTGCTCTTGTCCATGCCGCGCTGGACGACCGGGGGCCCTCCTCTTCTGGTCCCTCCGCGCTGTGACTAGGGGGCCCTCCTGCTCTCGTGCCATGCCGCGCTGTACGGAGCCGGGGCCCCCCTGCCTCTCTGTCCATGCGTGGGTGGACTGGAGCCGGGGGCCCCCCCTCTCTGTGTCCATGCAGTGCTGTGACTGGAGCCGGGGCCCCCCTGCTCTCTTGTCCATGCCGCCTGGACGGAGCCGGGGGGCCCTCCGCCTCTGTCCATGCCGCGCTGTGACTGGGAGCCGGGGGCCCCCTGCTCTTCTGTCCATGCCGGCTGTGACGGAGCCGGGCCCCCCCCGCCTCTGTCCATGCCGCGCTGACGGAGCCGGGGGCCCCCCCGCTTTCTCTGTGTCCATGCCGCGCTGTGATGGAGCCGGGGGCCCTCCTCTCTTTTTCCATCAATGCTGTGACTGGAGCCGGGGCCCCCCTGCTCTGTGTCCATGCCGCGCTGTGACTGGAGCCGGGGCCCACCTGCTCTCTGTCCATGCCGCGCTGTGACTGGGGCCGGGGGGCCCCCTGCTCTTGTCCATGCATGCTGGATGGAGCCCGGGGGCCCCCCTGCTCTCTCTCGCCATGCTGCTGTGATGAGCCCGGGGCCCTCCCCGCCTCTCTCTGTCCATGCAGTGCTGTGACTGGAGCCGGGGCCCTCCTGCTCTCTCCCTTCCCTGCCGCGCTGGACTGGGCCGGGGCCCCCCCTGCTCTCTGTGTCCATGCCGCGCTGTGACTGGAGCCGGGGCCCCCCCTCTCTTCCATCAGTGCTGTACTAAGCCGGCCCTCCTCCTCTCTGTCCATGCCCGCTTGACTGGAGCCGGGGCCCCCCGCTCTTGTCCATGCCGCGCTGTGACAGCCGGGGGCCCCCCCCGCTTTGGTCCAGCCGCGCTGTCTGGGGCCGGGGCCCCCCGCTCTCTCTCTGTCCCGCATGCTGTGACTGGGCCGGGGCCCTCCTGCTCTCCTCGTCCATCCGCGCTGTGTGGGGCCGGGGCCCCCCTGCTCTGGTCCCTGCCGCGCGTGATGGAGCCGGGGCCCCCCCGCTCTGTGTCCCCCTGCCGCGCGTGCTGGGCCGGGGCCCCCCCCGCTCTCTGTGTCCATGCAGTGCTGTGACTGGAGCCGGGGCCCTCCTGCTCTCTCTGTGTCCATGCAGTGCTGTGACTGGAGCCGGGGCCCTCCTGCTCTCTCTGTGTCCATGCAGTGCTGTGACTGGAGCCGGGGCCCCCCTGCTCTCTGTCCATGCCGCGCTGTGACTGGAGCCGGGGCCCCCCCGCTCCTGTTCCATGCCGCGCTGTGATGGGCGGGCCCCCCTGCCCTGTGTCCCTGCAGTGCTGTGACTGGGCCCGGGGCCCCCCCGCTCTGTGCCATGCTTTCTGTGACTGGAGCCGGGGGCCCCCCGCTCCTCTGTGTCCATCAGTGCGGACTGGAGCCGGGGCCCCCCTGCCTCTCTGTGCCATGCAGTGCTGTACTGGACCGGGGCCCCCCTGCTCTCTGTCCATGCCGCGCTTTTGACTGGAGCCGGGGGCCCCCCCGCTCTCTGTTCCATGCAGTCTGTGACTGGAGCCCGGGCCCTCCTGCTCTCGTCCATGCCGCCGGGATACCCGGGGCCCTCCTGCTCTCTGTGTACATGCCGAGCTGTGACTGGAGCCGGGGCCCTCTGCTCTCTGTGTCCATGCCGCGCTGTGACTGGAGCTGGGGCCCTTGCTCTCTCCTGCCTGCCGCGCTGTGACTGGGGCCGGGCCCTCCTGCCTTGGTCCATGCAGCGTGTGATTGGGGGCCGGGGGCCCTCCTGCTCCTCTTCCTGCAGTGCTTTTTGACGGGGCCGGGGCCCTCCTGCTCTCTGTGTCCCTGCAGTGTGTGCGGGGCCGGGGGCCTCCCTCCCCTCTGTCCATGCGCGCACGGAGCCGGGGCCCTCCTGCTCCTGCCATGCCGCGCTGTGACGAGCCGGGGCCCCCCCTCTCCTGTCCAGCCGGCTGTGACTGGGGCCGGGCCCCCCTTCTCTGCCATGCCGCCTGTGACTGGACCGGGCCCCCCTGCTTTCTTGTGTCCATGCCCCGCTGTGACTGGGGCCGGGGGCCCCCCGCTCCTCTTTCCATGCCGCGCTGTGATGGAGCCGGGGGCCCCGGGGTCTCTGTCATGCAGTGTGTGTGATGGGCCGGGGCCCCTGCTCTCTGTGTCCATGCCGCGCTGTGACTGGAGCCGGGGCCCTCCTGCTCTCTGTGTCCATGCCGCGCTGTGACTGGAGCCGGGGCCCCCCTGCTCTCTGTCCATGCCGCGCTGTGACTGGATCCGGGGCCCCCCTCTCTCTGCCAGCGTGCTGTGACGGAGCCGGGGCCCTCCGCTCTCTCTCTGTCCATGAGTGCTGTGACTGGAGCCCGGGGCCCCCGCTCTCTCTTGTCCGCGTGCTGTGACTGGAGCCCCGGGCCCCCCTGCTCTCTCTCTTCCATGCCCCGCTGTACTTGGGGCCCCCGGGGCCCTCCTGCCTCTGTCCATGCCGCGCTGTACGAAGCCGGGGGCCCCCCCGCTCTTGTCCATGCTGGGTGACTGGGGCGGGGCCCCCCCCGCTCGTGTCCATGAGTGCTGTGACTGGACCGGGCCCCCTGCTCCTGTGTCCATGCAGGCTGGACTGGGAACGGGGGCCCCCCTGCTCTGGTCCATGCCGCCTGTGACTGGGCCGGGGCCCCCCCGCTCTCTGTCCATGCAGTGCTGGGCTGGAGCCGGGGCCCTCCGCTCTCTGTGTCCATGCCGCCTGTGAGGGGCGGGGCCCCCCCGCTCTCTGTGTCCATTTTCCGCGTTGACTGGAGCCGGGGCCCCCCTGTCCTTGCCATGCAGTGCTGTGACTGGACCCGGGGGCCCCCCTCCTCTGTGTCCAAGCCGCCGTGATGGAGTCGGGGCCCCCCTGCTCTCTGTGTCCATGCCGCGCTGTGACTGGAGTCGGGGCCCTCCTGCTCTCTGTCCATGCCGTGCTGTGACTGGAGCCGGGGCCCTCCTGCTCTCTCTGTCCATGCCGCGCTGTGACTGGAGCCCGGGGGCCCCCCGCTCTCTGTCATGCGGCTGTACTGGGCCGGGGCCCCCCCTGCTCTCTCTGTTCCCCCCGTTCTTGACTGGAGCCGGGGGCCCTCCGCTCTCTGGTTTCCCTCCGCGCTGTGACTGGAGCCGGGGCCCCCCGCTCTTGTGTCCATGCCCCGGGTGTGACTGGAGCCCCGGGCCCCCCTGCTCTCTGTGTCCATTCCGCGCGTGACTGGGGCCGGGGGCCCCCCTGCTCTCTGTGTCCATGCAGTGCCCGTGATGGAGCCCGGGGCCCCCCCCGCTCTGTGTCCATCCGCGCTGTGACTGGAGCCCCGGGCCCCCCCCTCTTGTCCATGCCGCGCTGTGACTGGAGCCGGGGCCCCCCTGCTCTCTCGTCCATGGGCCCCCGCGTGACTGGAGCCGGGCCCCCCCCCCTGTGTCCATCCGCGTGTGACTGGAGCCGGGGGGCCCTCCTGCCTCTGTGTCCAGCCCCCTGTGACTGGAGCCGGGGCCCCCCTGTTCTCTCTGTCCATGCCGCGCTGTGACTGGAGCCGGGCCCCCCGCTTCTGCCATGCCGCGCGGACTGGAGCCGGGGCCCCCCTGCTCTCTGTCCATGCCGCCTGTGACTGGAGCCGGGGCCCCCCTGCCCTGTGTCCCTGCCGCGCTGTGACTGGAGCGGGGGGTCCTGTCTTTCCATGCCGGCTGTGACTGGAGCCGGGGGCCCCTTTTCTCCCCTGTCCATGCCGCGCTTGACTGAGCCGGGGCCCCCCCCTCTCTTTCCAGCCGCGCTGTGCGGAGCCGGGGGCCCCCCTGCTCTCTGTCCATGCCGCGCTGTGACTGGAGCCGGGGTGGGGTTTGGGGGGGGGGGGGGGGGGGGGGTGTGGGGGGGGTTCGGGGGGGGGTGGGGGGGGGGGGGGGGGGGTGATGGGGGGTGGGGGGGGGGGGGAGGGGGGGGGGGGGGGGGGGGGGGGTGTGCCTGGTGGTGAGGGGGGGGGGGGGGGGGGGGTTTTGGGGGGGGGGGGGGGGTTTGGGGGGGGTGGGGGTTTTGGGGGGGGGGTCTTTGCCTTTTTTGGGGGGGGGGGGGGGGGGGTTTTGGGGGGAATTTGGGGGGGTGGTACGTGGGGGGGGGGGGGGGGGGGGGGCAAAAATGTTTTGGCCAAAGCCGGCGACGGTCCGGGCCCCTGCGTTGGGGCATGGGCTGTGACGGGCCGGCCTTTCTCTTTTGGGCCGTTTTTAGGCGGGGCCCCGAAAAAACCGCAAACGGGCTGAAAACCGGCCCAAAAACCCGGGGGGGGCCCCTTTGCGCGGGCCCGGGGGGCTCCTGGGCCCCTCCAATATGAAAAAAAGGGTGCCGCGGGCCCCCCTTTTTTCCGGGCCCCAACGGAGACGGGTTCCCCCGATGGCCCTCTAGAAAAACAAGTTCCCACAACATTACCCTTTTGCCCAAACGGGCGGACCAAAAAACTTGGGGGAGCCCCGTGATCCCTACCAAAAACTAGGGGGAATATAGTCAACCCCCCCTTGTGACTACTTTAAAAAAACCGGTGTTTTTGGGCCTGAGCCGTTGTAGTGGGTAGATCAGGATGGTGTAGGGCTCTGTGCAAACCTGCCCCACAAAGAAACCAAGTACGGCCGAAAACAGAGCAAACATAAGACATGGAAAACCCATGCTCCTTATTTTTGCCTATGGTATACAACAATGGGACATTGGGGACTTTCTTCCCCGGGTTTTAGAAATAAGGGGTGAGAAGGGACTTAGGGGTGAACTTACCCAATTTTTATTTAATTTAGTGGGGTACTTTGCCTTTTGGTCTGGATGTTAGTGGAACTTGGCCCAGGGCAGGAAGGCAAAATGTTCTCCCCATATCCAAGTGGGTTTTCCTTGGTTTCTCTTTTGGGGGCCTTCAAAAAACACGGGGCCCCTTTTGTATGAAAACTGTCCAGCAGAAGATGCCTTTTCCCAAGAAACCAATCGAGCTCATAGCGACCAATAGAGCCCCTAGCGACCCAAACAGAGCCCCTAGCGCCAATCAGAGCCCTAGCGACCAAAACAGGCCATAGCGACCAACAGACCCATAGCAACCCAAACAGAGCCCCAAAAGAGCAATCAACCCATAACGAGCAATCGAGCCCAAGCTCCAATCAAGCCCATAACACCCCAAACAACCCCTAGCGACCAAACAAGGGCCCCTAGGACCAATCAGAGCTCATAGCGACCAATCAGAGCCCATAACGACCAATCAGAGCCCATAACGACCAATCAGAGCCCATAGCAACCAATCAGAGCCCATAGCGACCAATCAGAGCCCATAGCGACCAATCAGAGCCCATAGCGAGCAATCAGAGCCCATAGCGAGCAATCAGAGCCCATAGCGAGCAATCAGAGCCCATAGCGAGCAATCAGAGCCCATAGCGAGCAATCAGAGCCCATAGCGAGCAATCAGAGCCCATAGCCACCAACCAGAGCCCATAGCGACCAACCAGAGCCCATAGCAAACAATCGGAGCTCATAGCTACCAATCGGAGCTCATAGCTACCAATCGGAGCTCATAGCTATCAATCGGAGCTCATAGCTATCAATCGGAGCTCATAGCTATCAATCGGAGCTCACAGCTATCAATCGGAGCTCACAGCAACCAATCGAAGCTCATAGTAACCAATCGAAGCTCATAGTAACCAATCAAAGCTCATAGTAACCAATCAGAGCTCATAGCCACCAATCAGAGCTCATAGCAACCAATGCTGGTCGCTATAGCTACAGACCTGTTTGATCTCTCCTGATAGGCTGCCAGCGATGGTCGCTATAGCTACAGACCTGTTTGATCTCTCCTGATAGGCTGCCAGCGATGGTCGCTATAGCTACAGACCTAGTGTCCTCAGCAGCTCCTCACTGCAGGTCAGTAGTAGCCAGTAAACACTGAATTTAAGTATGCAACTCAGAATACAGGACTGAGGTAAGATGAATCACTGTAGTGAGACAACCCCTTTAATGGAGACTTTCGGGGGGTCCATTCCTGAGAGGTGGGGCCTGCATCTATCAGACTTTGATGGCTTACCCTACTGATAAAGTCTATTGAGTGAACATCTCTTTAATTTATGTTATTCATTTTTATACATTTTAAAGTTTTATAGAGTTAGCATCTTCTGCCGCGCTGTACAATGATTGTCATTGTTCCCATTGGTCTCTGTTCCCATTGGGGTTCACAATTCATATATATAACGTCAAATTATATTGTGGGAACATCCCTTTAACATTTTACATAGATCCCAAATTTATATTTGTTATGTTTTATTACCTTTTCGAAATATTAAAATAAAAAAAAAAAAATCATTATACATTGAATTTTTCTGTTCCCCCAGATCCCGGGCATTACAGCAGGATACAGGTTATCAGTCATCGAAGCTGAGCTTATATGACCACCATGACATACTGTTACGGTACTGGGTGCTAAGAAGCTCTCTGCCGTGATCACACGTCACAGGGTAGGAAAGTGTTAAACGGGTTGTACAGGATTAATAATACATGGCTGCTTTATTCCAGATATGCTGCCACATCTGTCCATAGGATGCGACTGGTATTGCAGTTCGGCTCCATTGAAGAGAACAGGGCTCAGGTGCAATACCACACCCAGCCTGTGGACTAGTGTGGTGCTGTTTTTGAAAGAAAGATGACAATTTTCATCTTTATATATTAAACCGGTCCACATTTAAAGGCAAAATGTATAACTGAGTCCTATATTTGGTTCACAAAGACAGGCTCTCCATACCTGTTTGCAATGCTCAATGAATAATACTGGTAGAACCAATAAAAAATCTCAAAAACTTTAATATATTCTTATTTAAAAAGTCTCACTGACATTAATCCGTTCCATACAGAGTGTCAGACAAAGTAGTAGGATACTCAGTATCAATTTTCATCTTTCGAATACATATATTAAAGGGGTTTTCTCACCATGCAGCTTCACGGCCATACATGCTGTTCAGACTGTGGGCAGGTCTATGGCAGTGATTGACACGAACATCAAGTGCAAGAGATTTATAAAGTGTATGACACCAGGCTAAAGGGTGTTTACTTTGTTAACCAAACTACTAAAATGTAGAAACCTAGGGTAAAGATAAAATATAACTTTTATTATTATAAACATTTAATTAATACCTCAAAATTAGATACCCTCAAAATATCCCTAAACAAACTGATCTCTGATGAACCCCTAAATTCTGGGGGGAAACACGTAGGAACTTTTTGATATGTTTTTTTTCTGAGATTTTTTTTTAGGTTAATAGTGTATTGCCCCTTTGAGCACTTTTTTGGTTTCCCTATTTTTGTCTCTGTGTCTTTGTATATATTTTATGTATCCTGTTATGTGTATCTTGTTAGGGTAAATTAGGGGTTTGGCAGTTTAGGTTCCGGACTGGGGGCGCCCTTATCGGGGCGATTTCCCAATTTTTGTATAGGTAGCTTTAGTTTGTTTAGGGATAATTTTGAGGTATTTATTAAATGGTTATAATAATAAAAGTTATATTTTATATTTACCCTAAGTTTATACATTCTAGTAATTTGGTTGTTTAATATATTAGTATAACCAGGTTCTGACTATCTTTCGATCGTGGGTTTTGTCAAATACCTATATCTCATATCAGGCTTTGGTGTTCTTTTTTGTCTGTGTATACTTAGTTAACTGATAAGCTTTCAAAGTCCATTGGTAGGAGGTGACTCACCATGGTCAAAGTGAATGAATGATAGCAGTTTAGAGCAATGAGAGATAGGAGAGAGCAGGGAGGGGGGGGGGGGGGGAGTTGATTATAAGCAGATAAACTTTTGTTCTCTAAGAGGAGATACAATCTTCTTTATCTCCTGAACACAGAAAAATCAACAAAGCAACCTATTTAGAAAAATTATCTGTCCCTACATGTTAAAAGCTAATCATTGTAGTGACAAAACCTTTTGAAAGGGAATGTGTCATAAAAAATGGCTTATTGTTTAACTCACGTATTTATGTTAAACACATTTTTTAAGAATTTTTTGTTATATTTTTTAAAAATTTTCCATATCACTTTTTCACTTTGGCCACTAAGCCTAATAATAGTCTGACACTTCCTGTTCTGTAGAGAAAGATTCTCAATTATCTGCTCATTATCATCACAAAGAGGGTCAAGCTGAAAGGAGACAGTGTGAATAGATAACACAGGATCCACCAGTCACAAGAGGAGATAGTCAAAGTTCACCCTTTCACCTCCCTGCATAGTGACTTCTTCCCAGGTCACAGAGCATGACTAGAAAACTCTCCTATAGAAGTCAATGGGACTGAGTCAGTCTTATGTCTCCTATGTGCATGCAGCTACTGTAAAGCATTTCTCTGACTTCTGTTAAAGCAGTGCAAACAAGGCCTAGTGGCCAAAGTAAAAACTGCAGGATTTCAGAATTATTAAAAAATATTGAAAGGGATATGAAAAATTTAGAAAAAACAACCAAAAATTTCTAGAAAATGTGTTTAACATAAAAAAGGGACTTAAACAATGACTTATTTTTTGATGACACATTCCCTTTAAGGGGTTAAGCATTCTGCCATCTTACCGCCGGCGAGCAAAGAGTTAAGTTGCATGGAGGCCCGCCGCAGAATGCATGCCGCTTCTGCCAAATCCCTTGTCGCCTGGCCTCCACCGTGCACAATCTTTGCTGCAGCCATTTGCACTTAGTAAAAGGGCACAGACCTATTGATTTCTGGAAGATTCAGACTGTTGGCACGATCCAACCTTACACACCGAGTGTACAGAAATCCATCATTGGAGATTCTCCAGGGCCGGCTGGACAAGGCTGAGAATTATGGAGACACCTAAGTTACTTTATATCTGCAGAGCACAGAGAAGAATCAGCGGAAAAGCTGCTCAAACAACCTCTGACGAGGAGAAAATGAGCTCCTAATACGGATATCGATTGTCATGTCTCACAAATCACGTCCAAAAACATCGGTTATTTGCCGCCTCTTCTTCATGTGTTGTTTCGCTGCTGGTAAATGACGCATATTCTATCGGATATCAAATTGGTACAAAGACTATACATTTCCTGCACCTGCCCCAAAACCTCTACTGAAAAGCAGGATATAAACCTTCTGCTTGTGATCAAGTCTATCTATCTGTAGGGGAAGGTGAATGTGCTAGTTGTGTATGGATATGGTGAATGGGTACGCCAAAGAGCAGAGTCTAAGGAGCCACATGATGTCCTATACAGTGATCTGGGACTGACCAACTAGAGAACCAGAGCTCCTCCCGATGGGCCCAAGCTTTGATACAATAATGCACACCTAATACTTTAAGATCCCAAAGGTCTAGATGAGCACAGCCTAAATAAAAATACCTAAATATCCTATTAAATCCTACAAGTGCAAAGATTAGTGGACTTACAAGTGGCCCTGCTTATGTCCTATATAGATAGGTTGGCCCTAATAAATTCCTCTGGAGGGCCTAAGAAACTTCAGTTTCTGAAGTTTTTGCTGTAAGAGAATCTCAAGGTTTCTACCTTCAGCATAGCCCCCTGTAGCAATAGCTGGCGCTCTTGGATGTAGTACAGAAAAATCAGAAAACAAGCGTTGTCAGATAGGCCAGAGGTCAGGGCAGGGGGAATACAGTCGTTACATTATACAAGCCCGAGGTCAGGGAGGGCGGCTGAGTCTGAAAGAAGAAATACCGAATGGGTGTCCTTTATTAGTGGCTTTGGCTTCAAAAACTGCATAAAAAGTCCTGAACATAAGAATACACCATAATAAGGTAATGATATCTGTGTGTATATGTATGTATGTGTGCACAAACACACAGATAAGTCACATTATTATGACCAGCAGCTAATATTCATAGTAACCAGAGCATGGACAGCAGCTAGACGGGCTGGGACTAACTCATTAATGTCCTGGTATCTAGAGATTACTGCATACCACGGCTGCTGGAGGGTTCATAGAGCCAACACCACCATCCAGAGGCTCCCACAGCGGCTGGAGGGTCCATAGAGCCAACACCACCATCCTGGGGGTCCCACAGCTCCGGAGGGTCCATAGAGCCAACACCACCATCCAGGGGCTCCCACTGCTGCTGCAGGAGCCATAGAGCCAACACCACCATCAAGGGGCTCCCACAGCTGCTGGAGGTTCCATAGAGCCAACACCACCATCCAGGGGCTCCCACAGCTGCTGGAGGTTCCATAGAGCCAACACCACCATCCTCTGGCCCCACAGCTGCTGGAGGGTACATAGAGCCAACACCACCATCCTGGGGTCCCACAGCTGCTGTAAGAGCCATAGAGCCAAAACCACCATCCAGGGGCTCCCACAGCTGCTGGAAGACCCATAGAGCCAACACCACCATCCAAAGGCCCCACAGCTGCTGGAGGGTCCATAGAGCCAACACCACCATCCAGGGGCGCCCACAGCTGCTGGAGGGTCCATAGAGCTAACACCACCATCCAGGGGCCCACAGGTGCTGGAGGGTCCATAGAGCCAACACCACCATCCAGGGGCTCCCTACCCCTGCTCTAAGAGGGGCCATAGAGCCAACACCACCATCCAGGGGCTCCCACAGCTGCTGGAGGGTCCATAGAGCCAACACCACCATCCAGGGGCTCCCATAGATGCTTAATTGGGTTCTGTGAAACATCAGACCATTTGTCACCATTTACATCAGCGCGGTCTGAGTGCTAGACAACCTGACCGCACCATCAGGCACAGGCATCATCATCTGGCATGGGCCAGGGAGCATCTACGCTGGACAAGGGACCAGTGCTCCTCAGAGCTGTTCAGTGATGAAAGTCAATTCACTCTAATCAGAAATGATGGCCGCCACCGATGCTGGAGACCTCAAGGAGAGCGCTATTCATCAGCCAGGTCAAGTACCGGTTGTCTAGAGACAGACCATAACTGATCACTGATATAACCAGTTACAAATGGTCTGATGTGACACTTGGGGCTAGCAATAAAAAAGCTTCTTTATTAGAACTCCATTAAAAGGGTAGCACCCAGAAAAAGTGTGGTCTAACGCGTTTCGGGAGACGAGGCTCCCTTACTCATAGCCTATGCGTCTCCCGAAAACGCGTTAGACCACACTTTTTCTGGATGCTACCTTTTTAATGGAGTTCTAATAAAGAAGCTTTTTTATTGCAAGATTAACCTATGGTCCTGTTCTGGTGCTGTACCCACGCTTTTCTCTGTATGTGCTTTAGTCTCCCTTGGACGTTTAACGTGCACGGATAGGACTCTCTGTATGGATGCGGTGAGCTGGCTACAAACAAATTGTGTTTCCTTCTGACACTTGGGGCTACATGTATGAACCTGTTTAGGTCTAAAACTCACTCTTTTGCCCATAGGTTACTATGGGCAAAAAAGTGAGTTTTAGACCTCAACAGGTTCATACATGTGGCCCTTCGTGCCTCTCACCTCCCTTAAACCAGCCTGGAGTTGTGCGGCATTCATCATCCGGTTCCACAGGGCATTGGTTACAATGAAGCGCTCATCAGTGTGTGACAGAGCCAAAGGACGTCCACTTCTTTGCCTTTCTGTGACTCTTCCAGTCTCTCTGTATCTCTGATACAACCTGCTAACGACACTCTGTGACACACTAAGCTCAGTAGTCACTTCCGTCTGAGAGCATCCTGCTTGAAGCCTCACAATTGAGAGCTACTGTTGATCAATTATAAGGTGTTGTCTTGGTCTCATGATGTCACAATGTGAACAGCAGGATTAGGAGGATGGTTTAAATCCCAATTCAAATTGATCCCGAAAATGTATTGGGCGATTCAAGGATCAAACACCTGTTGTGAATTTTGCCATTAAGCTCCTTGTTCGAGATCAGCAAGTTGTGCAAAAAGTCCTGAAACACTGAACAGTCGGACACGTGCATCTAAGGGTATGTTCACACGATATACTGCGCCGCAGTACATCATGTGTTTCGGGAGCTTGCACTAATACGTGCGTACGCCCACAGCCCGCCGGACCCCATTGATAATTATTAACATGTCCATTATCTCCCTGCACGTACAATACAATCGTATTGTACAAGCAGGGAGAGGAGGCGTAATCCATAGAACTATGGATTACCGTAATTTCGGCGTATCTCGCCCACATTAGAGCGCAAATACGCAGCGAAATGCGTGCTGAAATTACCTCGTGTGAACATAGCCTAAGGGGAAGAGATCGGCTCATTTAGTAAATTAGTAATTTAATAAAAATGTCAAGAAATTTCATGTTCATCCTAAAATTCAACCAAAAGCCAAATACACCTTACTTTTTGTGGGTTAGGAGTAGTATATATACATACATATTTTATATATATATATATATATATATATATATATATATATATATATATATATATATATATATATATATATATATAGGCTGTCCCTGACTTACAACAATCCGACTTACATCTGTCTCCTAGTTACCAACGGAGAGACTTGTGGGGCATGCTGGCACTTGTAGTTCCATGCTCCACACCAGATAGTAGCTGTGGAACAACAAGTGCCAGCATTCCACAGCAGCACACGAGGTGAAAATGAGGTGAGACCTTCTTAACAGAGGTACAGACAGCAAAACAAATGTAAAAACCCTTCCCTGCACTATGCGAAACTAAAACAAAACTTTATGTGCTGGAGTTACATGTAGTAAATATACCTGCTCCATCTTAGTCCCCGGCGCCGTCACTATCCGCCGCCGCCGATCGTTAGGGTCCTAAGCCGCTACCAGTCGCTAAGCTATCGGCTTAGGACCTTGGCAGCGGTGGCGGGACTAACTGTATGTGCGTCCGCCGGACGCACATCCAGTTAGATGCTTTGGCGGAGCAGAGAGCTCCGCAGAGTACTCTGTGGCCGCAGGCAGGATGCGGCTCACTGGAGTGCACAGCACGGGCGGCGTGCGCGTCATCACGCTGCCCGCGCGCGGCCTGGTGACGTCACGCCGCTGAAGAAAAGACCGGGAGCAGCGACAGCGGCGGGGAGCGAGGTCAGGTGAGTGCTGTCCGTGTCTAACTTTTAATTGGCTCTATTCCTGTTGGGGGCCTCTAATCTAATTATAAATGTGCCGGGGGGGGGACTACTATGTACTTTTATATATGTGCAGGGCGCTAGTATGTTCTTTTATATATGTGATGTGCGCTACTATGTACTTTTATATATGTGCAGGGCGCTACTATGTACTTTTATATATGTGCAGGGGGCTACTATGTACTTTTATATATGTGCAGGGCGCTACTATGTACTTTTATATATTGTGCAGGGCTACATGTACTTTTATTTATGTGCAGGGCGCTACTATGTACTATTTTTTATGTTCAGGTCGCTACTATGTTCTTTTATATATGTGCAGGGCGCTACAATGTACTTTTATATATGTGCAGGGCGCTACTAATGTACTTTTAATATATGTGCAGGGCGCCACTATGTCCTTTTATATATGTGCAGGGGGCTACTATGGTACTTTTATATATGTGCAGGGCGCTACTATGTACGTTTATATATGTACAGGGGGCAACTATGTACTTTTATATATGTGCAAGGGCGCTACTATGTACTTTTATATATGTGCATGGGGCTACTATGTACTTTTATATATGTGCAGGGGCTACTATTACTTTTATATATGTGCAGGGGCTACTATTACTTTTATATATGTGCAGGGGGCTACTATGTACTTTTATATATGTGCAGGCGCTACTATGTACTTTATAATATGTGCAGGGCCTACTATTCTTATATATGTGCGGGGCTCATTACTTTTATAAGTGCAGGCTAACTATATTTATAATGTGCGGGGCACACTACTTTAATTGGAGGGCACTATCTACTTTTATATTGTGCAGGGGGCTATATCTACTTATATACTGCAGGGGAGCATAATCGTATATATGTCTATGAGCCTAAAAGCTACCTATATGTACCGTGCTTGGGCCTATAAGCTTCTGATATACCTGCTGGGGGACCTATAAGCCTACTATATACCTTGCTGGGGATCCTATAACTGCTATATACCTGCTGGGGGACCTATAAGCTACCCATGTGTGCTGGGGGACCTAAACCTGCCTATATACCTGCTGGGGGACATGTAAACTACACACCTACCGGGAGACATATAAAGTATGTAACCACCTACTAGAGTGACGTATAACTTACTGGGGGACCCTATTACCTTCACTGGGGGACACATAATTTACTGCGTTGTGAAGTCGCTAATAGTCGTTAAGCCGGTTGTTAAGGCCTCAAGACAAGTCAGTTGATAAGAGTTAGCAATCGACTCCGGGGACTACTCCATCTTACATACAAATTCAACTTAAGAACAAACCTACGGTCCCTATCCCGGGACTGCTGAATATAATATAATATAATATATTGACATTGAATGAGGAATGCGGCAGAAAATCATAGCACTCAATGAGTGCTATGAATTTACCATGTTTGCAGGTTGTACTTTGGGTGTATTGCAGCACAATTACACCCCAAAGCATGCCCGCAAATACACTGTGTGAACATACCCATTTACAGGGGCGCAGTTATAGGGGGTGCAGAGGAAGCAGTTGATACCGGGCCCTGCAGCCTGAGGGGGCCCAAAAGTCCTTCTGCCACATAAGAAGAAGACATCAGTATTTTAAGTGGCACATGGTAACTGGGGGGCCCATTTCACCTGTTGCACTAGGGCCCAAGAGCTTGAAGTTACGCCTCTGCCCATATACATCTCTCTCCATCTATTTATACAGTATATACTATAGTTATATATTTCTGTATCTAGCATAAAGAAACAGCAGTTAATTTGCAGCGAGAGTTAGAATATTACAGCCTTGCCTGTTACCTGTCCGGACTGTGAGGTCGTCGGAAATGCTGGCCACAGATCTCTTTGTCGTAGCCTATTCCCCAATGGGCCATAACAATTACTGCAGCCGTTTCTTTACATTGCTCATTTTTTTTTTACTCCACCAATATGCCGTCATTTTTATTTTACTTTAATTTGTTATTTTTCAGCTTAAAAGCCACTTAAAAAAGTGCAGCGGCATAAAAATGTCTTCCACCGCGATGGCGCACCAGCTGTTGTACAACTCAGCAGATTGCTCCTACGCCACATCAACTATTAATGTTTACACTTGATTAATGGTGGCATCGAAATAGCTTTCCGGAAAAAGGAACGACAGACACCAAAACTCTTCATCCAAAGATGAAGGAACGTCTGACGGGGACACAGCCACCGACATAATACACCCTCAACCAACGTAGAAGAAAAAGTTTGTGCCCCGTGAGACAGCCCCCGCTCCCTCCGACTTCTGACACGCCAGGTTATTCGCCGCGGTGCTTTCATCCAAGAATATTCTATAAAATCTTCCCCGCACTGTAGTGCAAAACTGCATTTATTTAATTAACATGACATGTTGTTAATTGAATTAACCCAGAGTTAATCAGTCCAAATGTGTTTCCACATGGAATGCCGCTTGCGGCTTAGCACTTCAAATGTGGCAGAAGAGGAGACGCGGCTAACTCCTTCACAGCCAGGAGCAGCGTGCAAGCCTGAAGAGGAGACAGTGCCATAGAACAGGCTGGTCACACAGAGCCCTATTCCATACCTTCTGCTGGGGAACGCCCACCACACATGGGGCTTTGTCATCCTGTGGTCAAATAACCTTAGCAAATAATGATAAGTGCGTGTCTAAATAAAATATGCCATATGATGGGGACATAACGCTCACCTAAAGAATAATGCACCACTATGCACTGCAGAAATAACATAGTACAGCATACAGTGCCATATGATAGCCATATAACACTCACCTAAATAATAATACACCACTATGCACTGCAGAAATAACATATTACAGCATACAGTGCCATATGATAGCCAGATAACACTCACCTAAATAATAATACACCACTATGCATTGCAGAAATAACATATTACAGCATACAGTGCCATATGATAGCCATATAACACTCACCTAAAGAATAATGCACCACTATGCACTGCAGAAATAACATATTACAGCATACAGTGCCATATGATAGCCATATAACACTCACCTAAAGAATAATGCACCACTATGCACTGCAAAAATTATAGACTACAGCATACAGTGCCATACGATAGCCATGTAACACCTAAATAATAATACACCACTATGCACTGCAGACGTAACATACTACAGCATACAGTGCCATACGATGGCCATATAACACTCACCTAAATAATAATACACCACTATGCACTGCAGAAATAACATACTACACCATACAGTGCCATACGATGGCCATATAACACTCACCTAAATGATAATGCATCACCATATATGTAAAAATGTACTACTACAGCATACAGTGCCATACGACGGAGACATAACACTTGCCTAAACTCTAATACACCACTATGCACTGCAAAAATTATAGACTACAGCATACAGTGCCATACGATAGCCATATAACACTCACCTAAATAATAATACAAAACTATGCACTGCAGAAGTAACATACTACAGCATACAGTGCCATACGATAGCCATATAACACTCACCTAAATAATAATACAACACTATGCACTGCAGACGTAACATACTACAGCATACAGTGCCATATGATAGCCATATAACACTCACCTAAATAATAATACACCACTATGCACTGCAGAAATAACATACTACAGCATACAGTGCCATAGAACTGTAGTGGCAGACAGTGAGTGATCCTGTATTCAGCTGCAGGTCCCATGAGCCAGTGGCAGCAGTGAGAAATCCTGTATTCAGCTGCAGGTCCCATGAGCCAGTGGCAGCAGTGAGAGATCCTGTATTCAGCTGCAGGTTACATGACCCAGTGGCAGCAGTGAGAGATCCTGTATTCAGCTGCAGGTGACATGAGCCAGTGGCAGCAGTGAGAGATCCTGTATTCAGCTGCAGGTCACATGACCTAGTGGCAGCAGTGAGACATCCTGTATTTAGCTGCAGGTCACAGGGGCAGCAGTGAGAGATCCTGTATTCAGCTGCAGGTCACATGACCCAGTGGCAGCAGTGAGAAATTCTGTATTTAGCTGCAGGTAAGTGAAATCACTGGCACTACTGTGTATGTAGAAGCCATTTCAAATGAACTAAAGGGGAAAAAACCTGGAGTGGCTCATTTACTGTCCTAGTCCACTATGAATTTTGTTATAAGCCATTTTACTACCCTAGGCCCAGGGAAGTGAGATAGGAGAGGATTTCCCATGAAGTGATGTCCCCTGATTATACCATCTTATAGGTATGACTTTTTTTAGGTGAACAATATGAAGACCCTACTTGTTACAGTTTTACACAGGGGTCCAACCAGAGGCGTAACTTCCATCTTGTCTGCCCCAATGCAAAATCTATAGAAGGGCCCCCCTTACCATGTGCTATTTAGGATACTGGTGTTGTCATATGGGGTTGAGGAGCCTTTGGGCCCCTTTCCGACCCAAAGCCTGGTAGCAAGTAACACAGGCAGTCCCCGGGTTACGAATGGGATAGGGACTGTAGGTTTGTTCTTAAGTTGAATTTGTGTCAGAACAGGTAGATTTATTAAATGTGACTCCAGCACAAAAGTTATTTTTTTAGTTTTTAATGTAGGGAACGGTTCTTACATGTGTTTTGCCGTCTGTACCCCTGTTAAGAACATTTCACCTCGTGTGCTGCTGTGGCATGCTGGAACTTGTCGTTCTACAGCTATTCTCTGCTGTGGAACATGGAACTACAAGTGCCAGCACGCCCCATAAGTCTCCGTTTGTAACTAGGGGACAGATGTAAGTTGGAACGGTGTAAGTCGGGGACTGCCTGTACCTCTGCATCCCCTGTAGCTACGCCCCTGGGCCCAACAGCCTCCGGTTTGTACCTCTACATCTTTACCTGTTTGCCCATCCCGAATGCTCAATGACAACAGAGAGGCGCATGAAGTGAATTTTGCGGTTAATATATCTATTATTTTTAGACAGCCATGTTGTTATCCTGTATGTAAGTTTTTAATGCAGGGAAGGGTTTTTACATTTCTTTTGCTGTCTGTTCCCCTGTTAAGAACATTTCACCTCATTTTCACCACATGTGCTGCTGTGGCATGCTGGAACTTACTATCTGCTGTGGAACATGGAACTACAAGTGCCAGCATGCCACATAAATCTCCGTTTGTAACTAGGGGACAGATGTAAGTTGGAACGGTACGGTATAAGTCGGGGACTGCCTGTACCTCTACGTCCCTTGTAGCTACGCCCCTGGGCCCAACAGCCTGAGGTTTGTACCTCTACTTCAGGCATCCTCAAACTGTGGCCCTTCAGCTGTTGGGAAACTACAACTCCCATCATTCCCAGTTTTATAGATTATATAAATGCATGATGGGAGTTGTAGTTTCCCAACAGCTGGAGGGCCGCAGTTTGAGGATGCCTGCCCTACATCTGTACCTTTTTGCCCATCCAGAATGCTCTATGACAGCAGAGAAGCGCATGAAATGAATTTTGCGGTTAATACATCCATTATTTTTAGACGGCCATGTTGCTATCCTGTATGTATGTTTTTAGTGCTGGGAAGGGTTTTTACATTTGTTTTTTGGTCTTTGCCCCTATTAAGAACATTCTACCTCATTTTCACCACATGTGCTGCTGTGGGATGCTGGCACTTGTCATTCCACAGCTACTATCTGCTATGGGACATGGAACTACAAGTGCCAGCATGCCCCATAAACCTCCATTTGTAACTAGGGGACAGATGTAAGTTGGAAAAGTATAAGTCGGGGACTGCCTGTACCTCTACATCCCTTGTAGCTACGCCCCTGGGCCCAACAGCTTCAGGTTTGTTCCTCTACATCTTTACCTTTTTGCCCATGTTGCTCAATGACAACAGAGAGGCGCATGAAATGAATTTTGCGGTTAATACATCCATTATTTTTAGACGGCCATGTTGTTATCCTGTATGTAAGTTTTTAGTACAGGGAAGGGTTCTTACATTAGTTTTTTGGTCTTTGCCAGAACATTCTACCTCATTTTCACCACATGTGCTGCTGTGGCATGCTGGCACTTGTCGTTCCACAGCTACTATCTGCTGTGGAACATGGAACGACAAGTGCCAGCACTTCCCATTAGCCTCTGTTTGTAACTAGGGGACAGATGTAAGTCGGAATGGTGTAAGTCGGGGACTGCCTGTACCTCTGCATCTCCTGTAGCTACGCCCCTGGGCCCATCTGCCTCAGGTTTGTACCTCCACATCAGGCATCCTCAAACTGCGGCCCTCCAGCTGTTGGGAAACTACAACTCCCATCATGCCCACTGATATATATATATATTTATATATATATATATATATATATTATATATAAATGCATGATGGGAGTTGTAGTTTCCCAACAGCTGGAGGGCCGCAGTTTGAGGATGCCTGATGTGGAGGTACAAACCTGAGGATGTTGCCCATCCCGAATGCTCAATGACAACAGAGGCGCACAAAATGAATTTTGCGGTTAATACATCCATTATTTGCAGACGGCCATGTTGTTATCCTGTATGTAAATTCCTGGATGCATTTTATAATGAATCTCTCTTGTTAAACAGAAGCAAGTTCAAAGTGGACATTTCCTCCGGGCTTCCAATTGAGCTGCAAATGAATTGATGAAATAGTTTTGAATTTTTTTTTTAAACCAGATTTTTAATGTATTTTTAATGATTAAAGTTGTGATTCATTAAGAAAAATGCATTTTCTTGAAATAAATGACTAACAACATCAAAGGGCCGAGGAGCATGTCTAGTTAATGGAATAACATCTGAGCCTTATCTCCCGTTCACATTCTCATTTATTCTCGCTGTCTAAAACACAGGGAGGGGACAGAGATAGACGTTGCACGCAGTCCCCAATGGACGCCAACTTTGCCTAACCGATATTACTTCGGGTTTGTCAGAAAGGGGTTAAGACAAGCAAAGAATATCACGGAGGAAGACGGGGCGGGGGAGGGGAGAATGGGAAATATCCCGCATTATTAATGGTAGAAAGGTAAATGCCAGGTTTTGCATGTGTTGTAAGGATATTGCAAGGACTTAATGCCTAATACAGTATGTACAGGAAGGAAACCTGTCATCTCCTCCCAGGAGTGAAATGTGCCGCCATCTTTCGTGATTTTCCATATTCACAGATCTGTTAGATGTTTCTTACAACGAGAACTTCCCAAGATGTTAGGATGGAAATTTAAAAAAACCCTCCGAAAAAGTTTTTTTCTGAGGAAGCCCTTTACACTTGCTTTTTTAGGTGCGAAATTTGGGAAAAAAGCTTCCCTTAAAAAATACAAAATTTTCTAGATACCCAAAGAGCTGGGAATAGCGGGGCTTCATCTTTAATTTCCAAAGCAAACGCTATGTGGGGAAGTAAAAGGGTTTTCAAAATTTTAATAAAAATTTTTTAGCCACTGGGCCCGGGGAGGGGTTTATGGTGTTTAAAGGGGTTTTGCCACGATGTTTAAAGTTAACCTTTGGGGGCCTCCAAAAAGGGTATTTAATCACTTTTCTTAAAAATAGTGAAATTTCAAAAAGTGAAGCCTGGAGAGCTACAGGCTGCCTTACCCCCCTTATTTTTCTTTAAAAACTTCTATTTGATACGACCTGACAGGAGCTGTTCCTGGGGTTGCGCGAGAACACTTTTTTATCTGGGTGAAAGGGAAACTAAGAAGCTTTCAAGGGGGGACCGGGTAGAAATTTGTTTTTGGGTTTGTATACCAAGGGAAACCACTAGTTGTGTGTGTTATCTGAGTAAACCCCGCCCCTTTTTCTAATTACAGAGAACATGAAGAAACTTTCAAGGCACCCGGGGGGAAAAATGGGTTTTTGCTTTTTTATACAGAATCCAATTGTTTTAGTGTGATTAACTGAAAATCCCCGCTTTATCTGATGCAGAAACATGAAGAAGCTTTTTAAAGGCCCCCGGGGGAAAAAATTTTTTTGCTTTGATTTCAGAAACCCCCTGTTGTAGTGGGGATTATCTGGTTTTTCCCTGCTTTATCTGATTTAAAAGAGAACTTTAAGAAGCTTTTTAAAACCGGTAGAAATTGGTTTTGTTTTTTTATACAGAAACCACTAGTTGGGAGTGTGGAAATTTTCGAGTAGATCCCTGTTTAACTGATTACAGAGAACATGAAGAA
>JAODAL010051441.1:0-26674 GCA_025379985.1 Phyllomedusa bahiana
ACCAACCATCTGCTTAGGTTCCATTCACTGAACTGTTCTTTTAGACACACATCGAGTAGCCCCATAGCTCATTTTGGTGGTGAGCTGCTCCCCTGTAGCATCTTGGTCTGCAGTTGTACACCTTCAAAATGAATATTCAGTTCTCACATCATTGCCGCATGGTGCTTGGTAGCTTCTATGTCGCTTATTCACAATAGGGACATTTGTCTACTAAGGGATACACTTTCACCACACTATGCAAACTGTTCAAAAAACTGTGCAGTTTCAGAAATACTGTCACCCTTGGCCAAAAAGCCAATAATCCACCTTTGCAACTCTGATTAATTCCCCCTTTTTACCCAGCAACAAGGGATATGTATACAGACAGCCTATCTCACACCATATTTACCCACCTAGCCAGCTCACCAGACATGACTTCCTTCATGATCTACATGCTTCTGGCATTAAAAGTAGGAGGTGGTCTTAATAATGTGTCTCAGCTGTGAGAAAAAGAGCAGAAGAGGAAAGACAAATATTTGCAGGTTATACACAACTTTTTATGTGGTGAGCAAAATAATTTCTTATAGATATCTGATACTTTTTAAATGATTTTTTCTTTGTTATTGATTTTACATTTTTAAAATCTTTGAAGTTAAATTCCCCCCTCACTCGCAATCTAATTTTCAGACAAGTTTTGCAAGGTATATTTTTTACCACTAGCAATGACTTCCTTAGTTTATGGCAATAAAAAGACTTTATTGTATGTAACTGGATTTCAATAAGCTGCAAATTGGGTGTTAGAAGTTATTTTTGGGACCTCCTTTTGCAATGAGGAAATTACTTCATTCAACATCTGGACACACAATTTCATTACTATATATATGAAAGCCGCCTAAATCAATATGAACTTTTTTATATATTCTCACTGTATTCAAAAAAAATAGAAGATGGGCAATATTCAAAAAAATTAAGGTTATATTGATTAACTGTATAATATGGTGATTGGGGTTAGAACAGCATGCTATGTTACTTATGAATTACAAATATTTTAAATTAGATAATTAAAATTTTTATATCCTGGTCTGTATGGGCATTTTGCCAAAATACTATTTTTATTGTATTATATATTAGAATATAATTTTTTGTATTTTATCATGAATATAATTTTCACTGTTAGATTTTATACAAATTGGAAATGTTGAAGCAGAATTATTCTAATTTGTTGTATAAGACATTTTAATGTATCCGTTTTAAAGACTTTAAAGAACTCATGACTTCAATAGTGAATGTTACAAAAGTACTAAAGATAAAACACTGCAAGACTCGTATTTTTCAAAAATGTGATGTGAAAGTCAAGAAAGAAAGAAAGAGTTGGGAAGGTAAAAAACTTTTTTTGTTCAAAAATAATAAAAATCGCTAACAATGGCATGTAATTGCATGAAAATGACTGCAATGTTTGCCCAACTATTTCTTAGCTTCCTCATTATATATGTGGGTATTAGGCAAGCAGCATTAGACAACAATGAAGAAAAAATTTTTGAATGCTAAAATACAAATTATTTTGTTTGACCATTACTTAGGCTTGGATAAAAAAGAAATGCACAATATATAAGAATCTGACAATATTTTGGACAGAATTGCTAAAAATGCTATTAATGTCAGTTTTACAATTGTTTTCTACGCTTTTGATCTATTTAAAACCACATCTGCTGTCATACAATTACTTTGAAATTTTCTATTTACTCATTACTTTTATGTAATTTGCCTAAATTAGCTTCAGAAAATGACTTATGGGAAGAAGGAAAATCTACACAAAATGTATGGAAATCTGTCAAAATATATTTCAGCAAAAGGTAGTTATAAAGGGTTTACATATCTAGAATTCTCTGATTACATAATTTTTTTTACTTATGCTAATAGTATAAAAAATAATTTGAAGTAGACTTCATTTTTCTACAGTGTTTCTCCATTTCTTAGAGCTCAGCAAGGCTGTGAAGTCCAATGGAATCGTTAGTATGTCCTTAAACTCTTAAAATTTGATTATGTGTATTAACCACTTCGGCACTAGGCCTGAAAAGGCCTTAATGACTAGCTAAATTTTTTTAGCTTTTGTCTCTTTGGGTTTTAACAGTCCAATTTTATTTTTTATTTTTTTCAATAACACAGTTGTTTGAGGACTTGTTTTATACAGAAGAAGTTGTATTTGTTCGTGGCATAGCTTGAGCCAGTATGACACAAGCTGTCAGGGCAACACATAGATTACTATGTGAAGAAGGTTTGTACACAGCGTCCCAGCAGTATAGATGGGTTTTATACCAGATATAAGAATGGCCCAAACCAGTAAAGTTTAAAAAAATTTTTATTTTTATTATAACGAGTAAAATAATGAAAAAAGACATACGTGGTAGCAGTGCAGATCAGTGCTGTAACATGTAACAGTACATTTTGCTTCCTTTATATATACTTTGTTTGTGAGTTTAGCCGGTACTCTCCAGCATATATTTGTTTTTTATGTTTGTGATTTTTACCTGTTTGGTATTTTAAGGTTTTAAATTTTTCGAATGGGCTACGCCCGACTTCCTATTAAACCCTCACTGAATGTTACCTATCAGACCAGGATTAAGGTGCACGTCACGAAACGCTCGGTCTGTTCTGACAGAGCCTCCGGCTGCCCCACTGTGGAGTACGGCGAATGATCTGCACTGCTACCACGTATGTCTTTTTTCATTATTTTTACCCCGATTATAATAAAAATATAATTTTTTTTAACATATACTGGCTTGCCATTCTATATCTGGTATAAAACCCATCTATACTGCTGGGACGCTGTGTACAAACCCCTTTTTCTTATTGTTTCCATGTAGCCGAGGAAGCTCTCGGCGTTCACGTGCCTCCCTCCGATTGCCCGAACGGTGGATTGAGCTGGACTGTGGGTTTATTGTTTTGAATTCATAGATTACTATGTAGATACCCCTGAGGCTACTCTAGATCCACAGGGCTGGTTTCACAGATATTCTCAAGGCTCCAGGTTTTCAGGTTACTTTTTTAAAGGGGAGGAAGTTTGATGGGGGGTGGTGGGGTTCCGAGTTGGGGGGATGCACAAGAAAAAATTTTGGAGTAGTTTTGTTTAAGGAGCGAAAAGAGAAGAGCAAGAAAAGGTAGAGTATGATGGGGGGGCCCGGGTATTGAGATTACCCCCGGTGGTCAAACTAGTTTTGAGCGTTTATTACGACAAATTTAAAAATGGGCACGGTTTTTAAAGGGGATCGGTTTTTTTCGTCACGCGATAATTTAGGTGAAAATCCGCAAATCTATTAAAATTTTGTGAATTTTCAGCGCCCTGTCATTTTGGGCCCGGCCGTAAATCAGCTTACAGAATAGTCGGGGGAGTGGTGGCGACTATGACGGGATGTGTAGGTTGGTGGGGGGGTTTGGAAAAAATCACATGACCTTTTTTAACTTTGAACACCCCTTCCTGTTCTGCACAGTGGTGTTGTGATCATGGGAGTAGACGTGTGTTTGTCTTTTTAAAAAACAGCTAGCAAAACTGTTCTTTTTGTTCACAAGGACAGCTGTTCTTTAGCTTGAACAAGAACTTAGGTAGTTAAGATTTGCAATTTTAGTAATTTTTTAGGCAGAGAATTTTTAAAGGAGCACCTAGCCCTGTACAGTCGGGGGGGGGGGGGGGGGGGGGGGGGGGCGCTGGGGGCAAAACACGACAGCCCAGAAGACAGGCTTTTTAAAGGGGAGAGGGATATTGTGCCCCCGACTTTGTTTAGCCCTGCATTGGAAAGGTTTTAACAGTTAACTTTTTTCTTTTAAATATTATTGTATTTTGTCACCTGAACTTATATTAGGAAACGATCTTTTTTTGGGAAACTCAGGAAAAATTTGATAGGGCAAACAATTTTTTTTAAAACAAACATTTCAGATGGGTGTTTTTTTCATTTTGGGCGCAGCCCGTTTGTTCATTGTGGCCCCTTTGCACAAAATTTGAAACAGAAATTTTGTATCACCGGGGGTTTGTATTTGATAGATGCAAAACTAAAACTTTATTCCCAAACATTTCGATAGGTGTTTTTCACTTTGGCGCAGCCCCAGCTTTTTTTCATGAGGCCCCTTGCAAAAAAAATTTTAAATACAGAAATTTTGTGCACCGCCGGTTAAAATTTAAAGGGTTCAAAACTCAACTTTTTTTATCCGTATCATTTCACATAGGGTTTTTTCACTTTGGCGCAGCCACTTTGTTCTTTTGGGGCACCTTGCACTTAAATATAAATACAGCAATTTTGTAGTCACCACAGGGTATTTGAAGGTGAAAAAACTCAATTTTAATTTTCAAAAACATTTCATATTGGTTTTTTTTTTCACTTTGGCACAGTCCAGCTTTGTTCATTGAGGCCCCTTTTGCACTTAAATTTGAAACACAAACTTTGTACTCACCGCCAGTATTTTTGATAGGTGCAAAAAAAACCTTTTTTACCCGTATACATTTCAATAGGTGTTTTTTTCATTTGGTGCAGTCCAGCTTTGTTCATTGAGGTCCCTTGCATTAAATTTGAATACAGCAATTTTGTAGTCACCCCCGGTATATTTGATAGGTGCAAAACTCAATTTTATTATCCGTATCATTTCACATAGGTGTTTTTTCCTTTGGGCGCAGTCCAGCTTGTTCTTTGAGGCACCTTGCACTAAATTTTGAATAAAACAATTTTTTATCACCGCCGGTGTTTGAAAGGTGCAAAGCTCAACTTTTATTACCCGTATACATTTCAGATAGGTTTTTTTTTCACTTTGTCGCAGTCCAGCTTTGTTCATTGAGGCACCTTGCACTTAAATTTTGAATACAGCAATTTTGTAGTCACCGCGTGTATTTATAGGTGCAAAAAAATCCCTTTTTAAATTATCTGTAACATTTAATAGGTGTTTTTTTTCACTTTGGGGCAGTCCAGCTTCGTTCATTGAGGCACCTTTGCACTTAATTGAATTCAGAAAATTTTTGTCACACCCGTGTATTTATAGGGGCAAAACTAAACTTTTATTATCCGATACATTTCAGATAGGTGTTCTTCATTTTGGCGCAGCCCAGCTTTGTTCTTTGAGGCCCCTGCATTTAAAATTTTAAAAAAAGCAATTTTGTGTCCCCGCAGGTGTTTTTGATAGGTGCAAAAAATTCTTTGTATCCAATATTTTTAAATATTGTATTGCCGTGGTGCGGCCCTATTTTTTTTAAATAGCCCCCTTGTACGACAATTCTGATAGAAAAATTTTCATTGTAATTCGCAAAAAACACAATTTCTCATCCCTCTAACTTCTGATAGTTTTTTTGGGCTCGTTGAAACCAGTTTTGTGCAGACAGCCATTTTATTTATTTTGTTGAAAACTAAACATCTCCCAGTCCTACGGGGGGAGTTGTAAATCCTGGGATGAAAAAGAACACTGTTGATTTTGTTTTAATTCTTTTACCAACCGCATTTCACAGGAATTCGCTAGAAACATTTTTAGTTTCTAATCCTATTTTTCTTAAAAAAATCGAGGGATTGAGAAAAGTGTGATTTGCCATCTTTTTAAAAAGAGACTTTCCAAAAACCCCACCTTCTCAAATTTTTTTTTTTGTGAACTGGGGCGAAAAGCAGGGGTAAGCGAGCAAAAAGGGGGGTAGGACAGGGGTAGAGGTACGAGAGAAGGTGCCCTTCCAGTGCTGGCGCAACACCACCGGGATCAGGTTGCGGACAGTCAGGGCCCGTCACGCTGGGTAGGCCCTGTGAACTCTAACGAACGCGTGCCAACTGTTTTCAGTGGTTTTAAAGCAACCGCATCCAGCATCTTACCTCCTCGTCCTCCAAACACGGCCCAAATGTCATTTCCGCATCAAACAGCATCCGTCCAACAAAGAATCGAAGTCAGCCCAAGTCAACTCGTGTACCCACCCCTTTGGAAATCCATTTCGAAGCCTCTTTGTGAAAAAGCGGTTTGGGGGCAAAGGGATGTAAAAGATCAAAAGGCCAAAAAAAAAATTTTTTTGCTCTGACGCCCATTACGATGCCATCAGAGGAGGGAAGGGGAAACCCGTCAATCGGCAAAAATCCCAGGCATGGCAAAGGGGGCAGTGCCTCTTCTTTTACCCCCACTCCCGGGCAAAAGGCAACAAAAAGGGGCAACCCCTGTGTTGATGGTGATGATGGAACATTGCGGATCCTCGTGGTCTTTTTCCGCAAAATTTGCTTGCGAGCGCTTCATCAGGAACAGGGGGGAAGACGATGGGGTATTTTCACTACGGGTTCCCCCCCCAAAAAGGGAGAGGGCGGTCCCCCAGAAGCCCGCTGATATGGGTTTTCCCCCAGCCACGGTTTAGCGGAAAACCCCGCCCCGGGTTAACGCCCCTCAAAAAGGGTCCAGGACCTTCAAAACCTGGAAAAATCTTTGAACAACCTCTGGGTTACCAAACCCCGCGATGTCATATGCCGCCTTTGCCGTAAAAAACCCTCATAGAAAGGGAAGAATCTTAGGGGGTTTAAACCCCCACCAACATGTCTAATCACAAAGCAGCGAATGCAAGGGTTGAAATTTGGGGGCAAACTTTTGGCCCAAAAAAAGGGCCCCAAAACCCAAGCCCGGGCCCTTTCCCAAACCCCTGTCACACCCTCTGTCTCCGCCTCCTCCTCCTCTTCCCCACCAAGCGTTCCTCAACTGCCCATGCTTTTCAGTGTCATGGGTCAGGGTCAGCCTCCCGTTCAGCCGGGCCCCCCGTCGGGGCCCCCCGTTTCCACCAGCACCCCAGAGACCCATCCTACCCCTTCCCCCTTCCCCCCAGTTTGGGCGACCTACAAAAGCCTTTTCAGTGGCCAGTCTAGCAAACCACCCCTGCTACCAAAGGTTTTTGGGAAACAGAAGAAAAAACCCTTAAAAACCCAAAACCCTTTCCCCAAAACCAAAAGGGCCCGAAAGATCGGGAAATTTCCAGGGTTTTTGGCCTTGAAAAGGGAGCCTTTCCGTCTGGGGGGACACAGATGGAAATTTCCCACACCTCATGGCCCTTGCCCCGCCCCCAAATACCAATGCCGAGTAGGCATTTTTTTTTGCCAGAAAAGCCCCTCCCTTGCCCCGGCCAGCCCAACTGGGCATCTAAAATTTCAAGTTTCGATTGTCTGCACTTTTGTCCGGGAAAAAATCCCCCTGGACCAACCCGAAACATGGACTAGTAAGCCCGGCCCCGGGCCCCTATATCACTGTGGGCAAAACTCACTGGGGAGCTGGGTTTGGGTGTTCCCCAGGGTGGTGCCCGGTTTGGCCCCCACTCGGTGCACCTCCAAAAAAACCGCAGGGATGGTGCAGGGGTCTTTTCCCCCCCCAAAGGGCCCCTGGGGGGCATCACGTGCCCAAGAAACCAGGCCGGTTTTGGAAAATTTAAACTGTCTTTGGGACTGTTTACCACACAGGTCAGGACCTTGGGCCCGCTCTCCGCAACCCAGAACCCGCGTGGGCTGGGGGACAAAACCTTTTGGGCCAAAAAGGCCCCCCCGGTGGTGTGCGTTTTTCGGGGCCCAAAATCTCTGGGGCCCCCTTAAGATCGGTTTGGCCCGGAGCACATCCCTTGCCTGGCACCCTGTCGGGAAAAACCCCTCAAACCAGAAGTTTCTAAAGCGCTAAACCAGGGTTCGCACTTCCGCCTTTCCCCCCTGCTTCATCCCGCCCGGCGCGTTGCAACGTCAGCTCCCCGGGCCCCCCCGTCAACCGTCCCATTGTTTTAAAAGCAACACGCTGTAAAATTCCCCCCCTCCACATGCTCCAAACGATTGTGGGGAGCAGCGCAAAGTCCCACGCAAATACGAATGACCCCATTGGCCTTACAACAAACGGTGCGGGAAATCCCGGGGGTTTTAGCCACCGAGAGTGGAGGGAGAAGAAAGAGCTCTGCAAAACCCTCCTTGCCATTTTTTAAAAAAGCCCCAAAATGGTCAGTGCGGGCAATTTCCCTTGCCCGAAAATCAATTTTGGGAACTTTGTTCTGGAACGATCGTTGGACACCTTTAAAACTTTAGGTCCCACCACGAAAAGGGGGAGGGAACCAACACAGATGCGGACAAAGGAGCCTTTCTCTCCCCTCGAATCCCCAAGACCAGACAGTTTTACAATTTTTTTTTCGGGCCCTTTAAAAAGGGAGTGGTCCCGGGGGCCAAAGGGGTAGAGCAAAGGCGGGCACCTCAGCTCTCAGGGTGCATCAACTCAGGGAAAAAAGGGGGTGTTTTTGGAAGCTTTGCCGGAGGCGCGGAGGAGGGGGGGAGAGGAGGGAGGAAAAGGTATTCCCCCAGACCCCCGACTTACCTGAACGGTTTCCCCGCCTTGGAAAGAAAAATTTGGCCCCGAATTTGAAGGGGGAGGAGGGGAAAAATGAGGAAAACAGTTTTTTAATTTCCCTTTTTCGACCCCCGAAGGGATGGGGAAATTTAAGGGTCCATCTCTTTCATAGTGCCCTTGGATGGCTCCCCTTTCCCCCCCAACATGGGCCTCGCTTAAGGCCATCAAAATGAACAACAGTTTTCTGGGGGGCCCAACCCCCCTGGATCCCCCCAAAAAAAAAACTCAGCCCCTTTCCTTTCCCCCCACCAAAAACAGAGTAAAAAAGCAGAAAATAGAAACCCTTTCTGATTGAACAACTGGGGAAAAACCCGTTTCGTCTTTCTTTCACGTTCCCAAATGTCACGGGGGAACAACGTTCACGATGATGACAGCCCGTAGAGGGGCCAATTTCCTACCCCCAGCAGCAGCACAGGGAAAGGGGGGAGAACCTAAATGGGTGACCCTCTTTGGCCCAAACTTTTATTTAAACCCCCACAAAACCCAAACCCGCAATGCCCGGGGACACAAACAACACACAGAGGGCCAAACCCCTTAAAAATCATGGTGCACGACTATCTCTCTCAACACTGATTTTTTGTATGTTTTTCCCGGGCCCAATTTTTTTTCTGGGGCTGGGGCCACGCCATAGAGGGGCGTCCTGCCCAGCAACCAGCTTCCCTAAAACTGAGCGGGCCTTCCCGCCCGGGTGGAAAGGGGCCCTTACAGACAAACGCATCCTCTTTTCCAAAAAATAAATTTATTGTTTGACCCTTTAAAACAAAATGAATCAGGGAGGAACTCGATGATGTTTTTGGCCTCCCCAAATTTCTGAAAGGTTTACCGATTAATTGCCGGTCAAATTCACATTCCTCTCAAACAGAAATAACCTCTTGAAAACTTTTTTTTAAAATGAAAAATTTCCCTTTTGCAATTTTTAAAACTCCGTTCCCAAAAGATCATTTTGGGGTGGTTTTTTGGGGAGACGTAAAAAAGGGAAAACCCAAAGGTTTTATGACAAAAAACAAATTTCCCTTTACCCACCTTTCCCTTTTGAATTTTTTGGGATTGTCCCAAAGGGTTTTTTTAGGGATGTGGGTGTGAGATAAAAGCTATAAATAATGGGCCTTGGGGAACCGGGAAAAGTGGCTTCAAAATTGGGATTTTTCTCCCCAAAAAATTTTTAAAAATTGGGTTAGAAGGGCATTTTTTTTAATTTTTTTGGGGGCATGTTGCGGGGAGATAAAAGCAAAATTCAGGGGCCTTTTTGGAAAAAAAAATGTGGCCCTTTTAAGGGCATTTCTCCCTCCAAAAAATTTTTAACAGGGCCCGAGAAGTCATTTTTATAATTTTTTGGGGGTCAAAAGGGCTTTTTGGGGATACAGCAGGACAAAAGGGGGCCCATTAAAAAAAAAATATTGGGGTTTTTAACAGAACAAATTTTTCTTCCCAATTTTCAAAATGGGCTCCCCGGGTCATGTTTTTTTAATTTTTTGGGGGGAAATTTTTCTTGAAAACAAAAAGCCCACAAATCTATTGTAAAAAAAAAGTGGTTTCTAACAGACAAATTTTTTCTTCACAAATTTTCAAAGGGGCTTTAAGGGTGATGGGAGCTCGACAGAAACAGGGAAAAGGGTTTGGACACTATTAATGGCACCCAAAAAATTGCAAAATGACTGTTTTTGCCCAAAATCTTAAACAAAAGGGTAGCAATTCCCGTAAAATGAACAACCCCCTTTAAAAACAAAAAAAAAAAAGGGGAAACAAAGAGTGGTGGGGTTCCCTACTATTTTAAAAATGTTTTTCTAGAATTTAAACTACTAAAAAAAATTGCATGTACAAAAAACTGATACAAATATTCCTCTGAAATTTTTAAAACGGGAGCATAGGAAAAATTAAACAGATGTAGGTTTTCCCAAAGGGCCCGGTATATTTAATGTCCAGTGAAAAAAAAAAAAGGTGGTTGAAAGACTCCTTTTTTCCAGCACTTTTTAAAACTTGGGGTTAACATTTCAATTTTTTGGGGTCATGCTGTGGCCCCGGACAGGTATAATCAATGTCCCCCGTGAAACTAAAAAGGGTTGGGGGTTTGAAAGACTCCTTTTTCCAGCACTTTTTAAATTTTGGGGGTCATGCATTTTGGGGCTCAACCGGGGGCCCCGGCAAGGTTTAAAGTCAATTTTCCAGTGAAACTAAAATGGGGGGTTAAAGACTCCTTTTTTCCGGGACACTTTTTAAAACTTGGGGGGCCAAAGCAAAGGGTTTTTGTTCTCATTGTGGCCCAGGACAGGTATAAAATCAATGTCCAGTTCAAATAAAATGGTTTGGGGGGAAAGACTCCTTTTTTTCCCCCTTTTTAAATCTGGGGGGCATGCAAAGGGTTTTGGGGGTCAAGCTGTGGGCCCCGGACCCGGGATAAATCAATGTCCAGTGAAAAAAAATGGGGTTTGAAAAAACTCCTTTTTCCCGGCACTTTTTAAATCGGGGGTCCCTGCAGGTTTGGGGGTCATCTGTGGCCCAGGACAGGTATAGTAAATTTCCGTGAAACTAAAATGGGGGTTTTAAAAACCCTTTTTCTTTGGGAAATTTTTAATCTGAGGTCATGCAGGTTTTTTGGGGGTCATGCTGCGTTTTCCCTGCAGGTATCAATGTCCCCGTTCCAAAAAAAAATGATGGGGTTTAAATCATAACTGCCTTTCGCACTTTTTTAAATTTGTGGGTCATGCAGGTTAAGTGTCCCTGCATGGTACAAAACAGAGGATATTGAAAAGGTTTTGTTTACTTTTTTTTTTGGCTTTTAAACCTAATTGGGTGTTTTCCCCAAGAGTAGCATGTAAACCAGTTTGGGGTGTTTGGGATGTTTATTTCAATCTTTTTCCCAGCCCGTTTTGGGTTTTAAAATGAAGGGGGGTTGTTGCACCCCCATAGACTTTAAAAGGTGATCGGCGATAAACCCATTATCGACTATGGGAAAATCGCTTGATAATTGCCGATATCGACTATTGACACCCGATGACGATAGTCCAATGTATCGCTCATCCACAAGTCATATAATTATCTTTCCGTTTTTTTTTCCTCCCCTTTACAAGAGCCATAACTTAGTTATATTGTCATCTACAAAGGTGGTAATGAGAGATTATAGAAATCAAAGGCAAACATGTATGAACGCAGACACGTCAAAGTGTAATTGTTCTAGTCTCATTTCAGGTTGCATAAAGCACCTGATGTAGAAAGAGTTTTTTGGGTGTCATAAATGGGTGTAAAGTTCGACGCTCCTCACCTAATGTGTTTAGGCGCATTATTGAACTGTATATTAACAAATAGATAGCAGGAAATAAGGGAATCGTTTAGAATTGTAATGTCAGTGAATAGAAACGTTGTACTGATCCTGCAGGGAGTCACCACAGATCCCAGCAATAACATGTGCTCTGCTGGCTCTTTGCTGTATGCAGGACTAAAGGTTTGAATGAGCACAAAAATACATTTCAAATTAAAGTACCGTATAAACTCCGAGTATCAGCCGACCAGAGTATAAAGCCGAGGCAACCTACAATTGCCACAAAAACCGGGAATCGTTATTTGACTCAAGTATAAGGCCTAGTGGTGGAAACCAGCGACCTGCTGGTGAATTTTAAAAATAAAAATAGATACCAATACAATTACCATAGCACGTTTATGTCCCCCATAGGCAGGTATCGGGCAATTAATGTCCCCCATAGGCAGATATAGGCTGGTATAATAAGAAATTACTCTTTATTAATGTACTGGTGTAAGTTAAGAAATATTGGACATTTTTGCCTCATACAGCAAATCTAGCCTCACTTCGACCCACAGTCTCAGACAGACCACAATGAGATAGGACCTGCCTGTCATAGCATAATTGCGCCGAACCACATTCATAAATGTGTCTAATATTACGAATGTAGTGCAACACACCCCCAGAACACCCCCTCATGTTAGGCACATTCGAAAGTGTTGAGTCTTATGAACAATGTGCCTAACACACACGTTAGGCGCATTACACATCGTAGCCGGCTCAGTTAGGTGCATTGTACACCAGAAAAAGGGTGAAAAACCCTTTCATACATGTCGCCCTAAGTGGGGTGAAATGTGAACAAAAACGTACATTCTCCATGTTTTCAGGGAGTTCGTTTTTACGGTGTTCACTCTTCGGTAGTGTTGAGCGATTTTTATCGAC
This sequence comes from Phyllomedusa bahiana, assembly GCA_025379985.1. NCBI lineage: Eukaryota > Metazoa > Chordata > Amphibia > Anura > Hylidae > Phyllomedusa > Phyllomedusa bahiana. The sequence continues at coordinate 12,515 of JAODAL010051441.1, forward strand.
AAAGTTGAAATCGGCAAGGTTTTAGGTGACTAATTATCGCAGATCATGCGATAATTTAAGGAAAAATTCTGTGCAACATCTATTAAGATCGCCCTTTTTACGCGCTCTCCGTAATTTTTTTTTGGCTGCCAGCAAAGTCATATTACAGAATATAGCAGGGTGATGATTGTGTGTGCACGTCATGACTGGGATGTGGTAATGGGATGCGATTGGCTGGAAAAATCAATTGAACTCTTTTTACATAGAAACAGCGTTTCCTGTTTCACCTCAGTGTCTCTCAGACGTCTCATAGGGATAATGGACCTGCGTTCTGCCTTGTGGCCAAACATCTCAGCGAAATTAGTCTATTCTGCACAGAGAAACCCTCTACTATTAGCTGTGATCCTTCCAATTTAGTTTAGATAGGATTTAGAAAACATTTTAATGTAGTTACTAGAGAATTTTAAGCAGAATCATACCAACTGTAAATTAACGGCGGTGGGAGCTGGGGGGGGGGGGCCCCCGCGGCCGAACACAGACAAGCTCTATCTTTTACAGAACACTGATAGAAGTTCACCAAGACTTATGTAGACATTGAGTGAATATCTTTATTATTACAGTTTGCTATAGAAATATTTCCTGGAATATTGGGCAGCCTGAACTTATCTTGGATAAAACATCATTTCTAGTAACTGCAGGTCTCTTTGTTAGCTGCAAAACACCACTTCTAAGTTATCAGTATACATTTCAGATAGGTGTTCAATTTTACCCATTGACACCTGTGACTGTTGATATATCACCTTGCACTTAAATACAAACCAGCAATCTGTAGTCAGCACAGGTTTGTTTGTTGCCAAAAAATACCGTAGTATCAAACGAAAACATCAACAGTTAACGTGTTATTTGACTTTTGCGCACATCACATGTTTTTCATTGACGCAGCAATCTACGTAAATCTTAAAACGAGCAATTCTATATTCACCACTGTGAATTGAAAGTGACAAAAAAACCGATTATTATATCAAACATAACAGTTTCGTGTTTTTTGACTTTTGCGCACACATCACTGTTCATTGAACGCAGCAACTACGTAAAACTAAAACAGCAATTCTATATTCACACACGTGAAATGAAAGGTGCAAAAAATACGTTTTTAATTATAATCAAAACATAACAGTTACGTGTTTTTGACTGTATTGCGCACCCAGCACTGTTCATTGACGCAAGCATCTACGTAAAAATCTTAAAACAGCAATGTCTATATTCACCACAGGTTAACTGAAAGGTGCAAAAAAAAACAGTTTATTATATCAAAACAATACATTTACGTTGTTTTTTTACTTTTGCGCACTCAGCACAGTTCATTGACCGCAGCAATCACGTAAATCTTAAAACAGCAATTCCTATATTCACCACAGGGTGAATTGAAAGTGCAAAAAATACAGTATATATATCAAAACAATAACAGTTACGTGTTTTTTACTTTTGCGCACCCGCACTTGTTCAAATGCGCAGCATCTACGTAAATCTTAAAACACCAAGCATTCCTATATTCCACCACAGGAGAATGAAAGGTGCAAAAAATACAGTTTTATTATATCAAAACATAACAGTTACGTTGTTTTTTACTTTTTTGCGCACTCGCACTGTTCAATGACGCAGCATCTACGAAATCCTTAAAACAGCAATTCTATATCACCCCAGGTGAAATGAAAGGTGCAAAAAATACATTTTTTTATATCAAAACAAAACAGTTTCGTGTTTTTTTAATTTTGGGCACCCAGAACTGTTCATTGACGCAGCATCTACGTAAATCTTAAACAGCAATTCTATATTCACCACAGGTGAAATTGAAATGTGGGCAAAAAAAACAGTTTATTATATCAAAACATAGACATTTTTACGTGTTTGTGTATGAACTTGTGTTCGCACCAGCACTGTTCATGACGCAGCATCTACGATAAAACTGTGAAAACATGGGCAGATTCTATATTTCACCACGAGGTGAATTGAAAGGATGCAGCTAAAGATGACAGTTTAATTATATCAAAACATAACTAGTTACGTGTTTTTTTACATTTATGCGCACTCCAGCACGTACATTGACTCAGCAAGCTACGTAAATCTTAAAACAGCAATGCTATATTCACCCACAGGTGAATTGAAAAGGTGCAAAAAATAACAGTTTATATATCAAACATAACATTACGTGTTTTTTCGACTTTTGCGCACCTCAGCACTGTTCAATGATGCAACATCTACGTAAAATCTAAAACAGCAATACTATATTCACACACATGTGAATTGACAGGGTGCAAAAAATACAGTTTTTATATCAAAACATAACAGTTACGTGTTTGTGTTTGACTTTGCGCACGCAGCACTGTTCATTGACGCAGCATCTACGTAAATCTTAAACAGAAATTTCTATATTCCACCACAGTGAAATGAAAGGTGCAAAAATAGACAGTTTATTATATCAAACATAACATTACTTGTTTTTTGACTTTGCGCACCAGCACTTGATTCATTACGCAGCATCTACGTAAAATCTTAAAACAGCAATCTATATTCACCACAGTGAATAGAAAGGTGCAAAAAATACAGTTTATTATATCAAAACATATCAGCTTACGTGTTTTTGACTTTTGCGCACACCAGCAGCTGTATCATACTAAGACGCAGCATACTACGTAAATCTTAAAACAGCAATTCTATATTCACCACAGGTGAATTGAAAGGGTGCAAAAAATACAGTTTTTATTATATCAAAACATAACAGTTACGTGTTTTTTGTACTTTTGCGCGACCCAGCACGTTCATTGACGCAGGCATCTCGTAAATCTTAAAACAGAAATTCTATATTCACCACAGGTGAATTGAAAGGTTGCAAAAAATACCGTTTATTATATCAAAAACATAACAGTCACGTGTTTTTTGACTTTTTGGTCGCACCCAGCAACTGTTCATTGACGCAGCATCTACCTAAAATCTTAAAACAGCAATTCTATAGTTCACCACAGGTGAAAAAAAAAAATAAAAAAAAAAAAAAAAAAAAAAACAAAAAAAAAAAAAAAAAAAAAAAATTGAAAAGGTGCAATAAAACAGTTTATATAACAAAACATAACATTTACGTGTTTTTTGGACATTTGTCGCACTCACACTGTTCATTGACGCAGCATCTACGTAAATCTAAAACATCAAATCCTAATTCCACCACAGGTGAATTGAAATGTGCAAAAAATACAGTTTATTATATCAAAACATAACAGTTACGTGTTTTTTTTTGACTTTGTGCGCACCCAGCACTGTTCCTTGACGCACATCTACGTAAATCTTAAAACAGCAATTCTATATTCACCACAGGTGAATTGAAAGGTGCAAAAAATTAGCCGTTTATTTATACAAAAGATAACAAATAACGTGTTTTTTGGACTTGAAGCCCATCCAGATATGTTGATAGACACCTGCAGTTAAATTTGAATCCAGCAATTTTGTTTTTGATTAGAGGATTTTATTGAGAATAGCTGTGATTTGCCGTCTTTTAATAAAGACATTCCAAAACTAATCCATACCTTCTCAATATTATATATCTGAACATGGAGCGAAATGCAGTTTGGTAAGAGAGCATAGTGGGGGGTAGCACATGGAAGGTAGAGTTACGAGAGAAGGTGCTCCTTCCAGTGCAGGCCCGACAACACGCATGCCAGCGATCGTCAGTTTGCAGGACTCGTCAGGCCTGTTACCATCGCTGGGTCAGGGCCCTGTAATCTAAGTAACAACATCGTGTCGCCAATCTGTCCTTCAGTTGGTTAATGCAACCTGCATCTAGCAGTCTTACCTCCTCGTCCCTTCGGGCAGTCACGGCCACAAATGTCGTCATCGCATCATCAGCATCCGTCCAACAGAAGCCAGCCCCAAATGCCCAACTCGTGTACCAACCACTGTGGATAATCCATTGTCTGAAGACCTCATTGATGACAAAATGGTTTGGGTCAGAAGCAGTTAAAAGATCAAGAGGAAGATTTAGACTGCTCTAAGACGCCCAGTTACTGATGCCATCATAGAGGTGAAGGAAACCTGTCAATCGGGCGAAAATCCCGGCTGTCGCAACGCCTTTGCAGTGCCCTTGCTTGTAGCCCGCAGCTTCTGGATCAGAAAGTTCAGGACGACCAAGTCACCTGTGTTGAAGATGTTGATGATGATGACGACATTGCGGATCCATCCTGGTCTTTTCCGCAGAAATAGCTTGCGAGCGCTTCATCAGTGGACGAGGAGGAAGACGATGGGTAAGTGTCAATACGTGGTCCCCGCCACAAAAAGGGAGAGGGCGGTCGCAGAAGTCCGCTGATATGATTCCGCCAGCCACGGTCAGCGCAAACCCCCTCCTCGCTTATCGCCGTCAAAAAGGTCCAGGACCTCTCAAGCCTGGGCCTTCTTTGAGCAAGCCTCTGATTCACCCAGCGATGTCATATGCCGCCTTTGCCGTAAACGCATCAAGAACCTTAAGTGGTTAACCACCACCAACATGTCTAGTCACATGCAGCGAATGCATGAGTTGAAATGGAGGGAACACTTGGCCAAAAAAGGCCAGACCGACGCCGAGCCTCCAACCACTGTCACACCCTCTGTCTCCGCCTCCTCCTCCTCCGCCACCAAGCGTTCCTCAGCTGCCCATGTCTCTCAGAGTCATGATCAGGATCAGCCTCCGCTTCAGCCTCCACCGTCGCCCGAGTACCACCAGCACCACCAGAGACCCATCCTACCCCTTCTCCTTCCGCCAGTTTGACGACCTGCACGCCGTACAGCGGCCAGTCTAGCAGCCAGCCTTCTGTCTTCCAGGTTTGGGAGCAGAAGAAACACTTTAACCCAAACCATCCCAAAGCCAAAAGCCTGAACGTCGGCATTGCCATTTTGGCCTTGGAAATGTTGCCTTTCCGTCTGGTGGACACAGATGGGTTTCCGCCACGTCATGGCCCTCGCTTGCCCCCAATACCAGATGCCGAGCAGGCATTTCTTTGCCAGAAAAGCCGTCCCTGCCCTGGCCAGCCACGTGTCATCTAAAATTTCAAGCGCGTTGTTTGCATCTGTGTCCGGAAAAGTCCATCTCACCACCGACACATGGACTAGTAAGCACGACCAAGGCCGCTATAAATCTCTGTGACAGCTCACTGGGTGAGCTGGGTGGATGTCTCGGGGGCTGACGGTGGCTCTCAGGCTCTGCGCAACGCTCTTCAAAACCGCAGGGATGGTGCAGGGCTCTTTCCCCCAAGGTCCTCTGGTGGCATCACGTGCCCAGAGACACCAGGCCGTGTTGAAATTAATCTGCCTTGGAGACCTCCACACACACAGGTCAGGAGCTGTGGACGGCTCTAAGCAACGAGACCGAGCGCTGGCTGGGTGACAAGAACCTTGTGCCAGGCAAGGTGGTGTGCGATAACGGGCGAAATCTGCTGGCCGCCCTTAAGATCGTTAGGCTGGAGCACATCCCTTGCCTGGCACATGTCATGAACCTTGTCGTCCAGAAATTTCTAAAGAGATACCCGGGTCTGGACTGCCTCATGAAGAAGGCTCGAGGTCTGAGTTCGCACTTCCGCCGTTCGCACCCTGCTTCGTCCCGCCTGGCTGCGTTGCAGCGTCAGCTCGGCCTCCCCGTCAACCGTCTCATTGTTGACGTGCAACACGCTGGAATTCCACCCTCCACATGCTCCAGCGATTGTGGCAGCAGCGCAATGCCATTACGCATAACGAAGTGACACAATGCCTGACAAGCAGCGTACGGACCTCGGGGTGTGAACCACCGAGAGTGAGGCAGGTGAAAGAGCTCTGCACCATCCTTGCCATTTTGAAGAAGCCACCAAACTGGTCAGTGCGGACGATGCCCGTGTCAGCATGAGCATTGTGGTGATCTTAGTTCTGGAACGATCGTTGGACACTCTGAAACAACAGGTCTCGCCAGTGACGGAGGAGGAGACGGACACAGATGCGACACGAGCCTTTCTCTCCGTCAAATCCACAAGGCCCGACAGTTTTCACAATTTCATCGGTCTTCATTAGGCAGTGTTCGGGTCCAGAGCTAGTGCAAGGTGGCGCATCAGCTCTCAGGGTGCATCATCTCAGGCAAGTCAGGGCTGTGTTGAAGCTGTGCCGGAGGCAGAGAGGAGGAAGGAGGAGGAGGTATTCTAGACACCGATGTTACCGACGTCCCTGCCTTGGAAAAGAGGTGGCGCTAATTTGAGGCGGAGGAGGAAGATGAGGAAGATCAGTTTTGCTAGTGCCCCTCGACCCAGAGGCTTGGGAAATCAAGGCTCCCATCTCTCACATGAGTGCTTGGATGCTCCATTTCCTCCAACATGATCCTCGCATTAAGGCCATCAAAAGAACAACAGTTACTGGTGGCCACCCTCCTGGATCCCCGTACAAAACAAAAATCAGCACTTTCCTTCCACCCACCCAAATAGAGAGTAAAATGCAGGAAATGGAGACCTTGCTGATTGATCAACATCGGAAGACATCTGGTTGTTTGCATCTGCTTCACGTTCCCCAAATGTTCACGGTGGAACAACATCACGACGTGACAGCAGTAGAGTGCCAAGTAGGCCGTAGCGGCCAGCAGCAGGCAAGGTGGCAGAACCTAATGGTTGACTCTGGCAATCTTTGGTTACCACCTCACCAACCAACGCATGCAAGCAGGGCACAACATCCAACACACAGAGATCAGCTTAAATCATGGTGCAACGACTATCTGCGGTCTCAACACCGATGTTTTTTGCATGTGTTCCTGGAACCCAAATATGACTTCTGGGTAACCAAAATGTACGAATGGCCCGAGCTGCTCATCACGCCATAAAGGAGTTGTCCTGCCCAGCAAGCCATCGTCATTTCTGAACGGACCTTCAGCACAGCTGGAGGAGTCATTACAGACAAACCATCCGCTATTCCACAGATAAGTGGATTCGTTTGAAACTTTTCATCAAGATGAATCAGGCATTGGAGTCTCTGATGATGTTTGTGTGCCCCATTGCCGAGGTCACTCGATTAGTTTGCCATTCTACTTCACATTCCTCTTCAAACATAATGGTGCTCTTGAAAAACTTATTTTTATCATGATCATTCCTTTACCTACAATTTTTAATTCTCCTTTTCCCAACAGTTCATTTTGCTGGTTTTGCTGTGATGAGACTGTAAAAGAACAGCAAGGTTTTATGAAAAAAAAGACAAACCGTATTCCATTTACTCACTTTATCTTAAAGAAGTTTTCCATTGTCAATGGTTTTTGAGGTCAGTTGCTGTGAGATACATCTATAATTATGTCCTTTGGAACAGAAATGTGGCATTTCTCCTTCACACTTTTTAATAGTGGCTGAGAAGCTCATATTATAATTTTTTGGGGGGTCCAGTAGCTGTGAGATACAGCAATAATCAAGGTCTTTGGAAACATAAAGTGGCTTCAAGTGGCATTTCTCCCTCACAATTTTTTAAACAGTGGCTGAGCAATTCATATTTAATAATTTTTTGGGTCATGCTGCTTGAATGCAAGCAATACTACAGGTCCTATATAAAAAAAATGTTAGTTTCTAAAGACATTTGTTCTTCACAATTGGTCCAAAGTGGCTCAAGGTCCCATGCTTTGAATTTTTGGGGGCATTTTGATTGAAATGCAGTTATTTAATTTTAATTACTACAGGTCCTATTATAAAAAAATGTTTTTTCTAACAGACCATTTGGTTCATTCACAAGTTGGTCTAGATGCTCAAGGTGATGGTTCTGTCATAAACAGGAATAGTAGGACATTGTTATGTCACATATTGCATAATGACTTTTTTTTGCAAGATCTTTAACATAGCTATCAATCCCTGTATTGAGTCAACCCATTTAATACAATTAAAAAAAGAGAAACAAAGACATGGTGGGATTCCATCCTATTTTAAAAATGGAGGTTTTCTAAATTAAACAACTAAAAAAACTTTTTGCATGTATAAAATAGCTGTAATCAAAAATTCCTCTGAATTGTACAAGGGATGTACGGAAAACCTTGACCTAGATGGTAGGTTATTCAGAGGACATGGAGTATGGAGCACGGACCAGAGAACAAAGTACAGAGACAATTTCCTCCAGCACTTGAGTAAAATGAAAAAAGAATGCCAAGAAAAAAGGCACCTTGTGAAACAGGAGCGTAACCACCAGTATTTCCAAGTGAAGCTCATTGGTCCCGCACTCATACGGATGGGCAAGCGCTACTCAGGTCTTGACTGTATGTACTGAGGAAGGCTGGAGTTCTCACACTTCCGCTTCGCCGCACTCAGCTTCAGCACGACAGTTTTCGTTGCTGCAGTCACAGGGCATTTTCTAAACCTGCGTGTTAATAGATGACGGGACGCCAGCCGGCTCTCACCGCACCTACTGTGCTGTGGGCACAGGACAGGTTAACGTCCAATGTCCAGTTCAACAAAAATGGTGTTGAAAGACCTCCTTTTTTTTTCGGCACTTTTTAATCGGTGGGTCAGGACAAGGGGTTTAATGGTCAAACTGCCGGTCCCAGGAACTAGGTATATGTCAATGACCCGTTCAACTAAAATGGTGGTTGTAAAGACTCCTTTTCCGGCACTTTTTAATCTGGGGGTCAGACATGTTTAATGGTCATACTGGCGGTCCAGGACAGAATCTACTAGTCAATGCCAGTGAAACTAAAATGGTGGTTAAAAGCTCCTTTTTCCGCACTTTTTAATCTGTGGGTCAGACAGGTTTAAGGGTCATGCTGCGGTCCAGGACAAGGGTTTGTCAATGTCTCAGTTCAAACTAAAAAGGTGGTTCAAAGACTACTTTCTTCCGTGCACGTTTTTAATCTGTGGTGTCATGCAGGATTTTAGGGTCATGCTGCGTCCAGGACAGGGATATTCAATTCCAGTTCAAGTAAAATCGATGGTTTCAAATAATACTGCCTTGTGGCACTTTTTAAATTGTGGGTGATGCCGGTTTTTAAATGTGCATGCCTGTGGTACAAGACAGGGATAAGTGGAATGGTCAGTGTGACTTTTTTTTCTGTGTCTTTATAGCCCTAAGTTTGTGCCTAAGATGTAGCAGTATCCATTTGACTGTTGTGGCTGTAATTTCAGCTTCGCCAGCCCTGTTGGGTGTAAGAAGAAGGTGTGTTGCTCTCTACCCATAGACTTTAATGGTCCATCGCTCATAATCGACGGCCTCACTATCGAAAAAAAAACCTTATCGATGTGGCCGACTATCGACTATCGCCCGATGTCCGATAGCCAACAATCGCTCAACACTATCATTTTACTTTTACAATAATTTAATTTTTTTTAAATTTTGGGTAAACCGAGTGGGGGCTCTTTTTTTTGCAGGCTGAATTTTGCTTTTATTAGTACTTTTTTGGGGAAATGTGCAAATTTTTGAAACTTTTTTTCCCAAATAATCTAAACTTTCTTTGTTGACCATGGAACCCATCAACCCCCCTTTCATTCATTAGTGCTCTGAAAATATGAAGGGGGAGCTCTGAGGGTTTTCTTTTAGAAACAAAGAAAGTCTTAACTTTGGGAAATTTTTCATACTCGGCCCCTAAAATAAAAAGTTTTTTTTTTGTTTTTTAACATCTTCCTGACATGGAACACATCGTACGCCCCAAGCGGAAGTGACTTCCCCCAAATGGACACCCATACGTCCTGGTGGACTGTCAAAACACCGTGCTAACATGGTGAACAGAGGGGTGACTGCTACCCGACAGCAGAGCATTTCCCCAATGCCAGGGTACAGCGATGCTCCCCCCCCCATTAGGGACCGCTACAAATTTCTTTCAAAAATTTTGGGACAGCCAATCACATCATTTACAGTAATAATCCCGGGGCAGCAATCGGCAATTTGATTGGGGGCTGTACAGCACAACACCAATCATCTGAGACTAGTATGGGGGGTGTTGGTGATGGTACCACCACCCACAGCGTTTGCGATTGGCCCCGTCGGTCCGAACGCCGAATCGCAGCACTTGTCCGCCACTTAAAGTAACAAGCACCGCTCTGCGCCGTCATTCCGGTTTGTAATAGCGATCAGAGCGGTTCCTGTTACTGTCCGATTGTTGCCCGAGCCTTACATTGGTGGTCCAGTGGTTCTGTGGATCCATCCCGAACTTCGGGGGAGCTCCCCCTCCACTTTGCTGCCTCCAGCTGATTGAGATTGTTGGCTTCTAGTGGATGCTAGGCTACCTGTTCTCTCTGACTTCATTAGAGACACAGGCAATCTAGCTATGCATCCTCCACTGTCTGCTGAAGAGTGATCTTTATCACTGATCAGCTTCTTTTTTTTTCTTTTTTGAGCAGGGTTTTTTTTTTTACCCATGGTTGTAGTAGTTGCGCAACCACGCTGACTAGTGATGCTGACTAGTGACTAGTGATGCAGCGTCTGTTAATTTTTTTTTCTGTTTTTTTTTTTGTGACTGCTGCGCTCCGTTGTGTGCGCATTTTTTTTTTGGGCAGAACAAAGATATTTTTTATGATAGGTAAATGGATGTTTAGGTTAGGTAGTAGCATAGAGGTAGTGACGTCTATATTGTATTTTATTTTTTTTTCTAGTTAGAAAGGGGTATAAAAAATTTAGCTACTTAGTTTTTCAATCTTCTTTTACCGTTAGTGTTAGGGTACTATTTTTTACTGACGGACGTTCAGCATTGTCATTTTTTTGCTGATGCTCATTTTTGTAAATATTGATTTTTTTTTTCAAACCCTATTAGGCTAATTTTGCAGCAACGGACGAGTAGTATATTTTTTTCACTAACATTCGCTTGCTGGTTTTGTTTTGTTTTTTTACAGTACTTAATTTATTTTTGTTCACCCAAAAAAATTTATTGCCCCACACGTGTCTAAGCACTACACACACCCCCACTGTCAGAATATGTTTTACACACACACGTGTATAAGCACACACATTTTACACGCCCCTTAAATCAAGCACCTCAGCGGAGGAGGCGTACGCTTTCCGGGCCAAGGATAGCGCTTCCTCCAGTAATTCGGACGAGGAGTTTATTGCGTTTGCCTTGTCCGAATTATCCGAATCCTCCTCCACTGATGAGGGCCCCCTCCCGTAACATCCCCGTTGGTCAGAGGAGGTGACTCCCCCAAAGTAGTGACCCCGTATGGACTTACGCCCAAAAAGATTACCAGCCACAAATCCCTGACTTTGTGGCCACCCTAGGAGTCCGTATCGACACTACAGGCCTCACTGATTAGATTTTTTAAAATATTTTCTCTGATATCTGTAAATGTCATGGTGGCACGACCAATTTCTATCCCATTTTTTTTTGGGCCAAAACCCCACGTCTTTATTCTGCAGGTGGATCCCGGTGGACGCTGCTGAGATGATGACATTTTGGAGCCTTATTCTGCATTTGGACATAGTAAAGAATCCTGAGGTTCAGCAGTATTGGAGTACTGATATTTTTTACAGCACTCCCTTTTACAGCCATGCCATGTCCCATACATGCTTTGAACAAATTCAAAGATTTTTGTATTACGCCGATAATGCACTGTGCCTTCCCACGTGACGACCCCCCCTTAAAGAACGCTTGTATAAACTTTAGCCTTTTATCATCCATTTCAGTGCCAAATTTTAAGCGGTCTATACCCCTGAGAAATTTATTTGTTTGGACGAGTCCCTCTTACACTTCAATTTTGCCAATACTTGCCCAGAAAAAGAGCAGGGTACGGAATAAAAATATACAAGCTGTGCGAGAGTACCTCCGGGTACACCTACAGCTTCCAGATTTACGAAGGGAAGGACAGCCGAATTGTACCCCCTGAATTCCTCCCTTCCCAAAAATATGGAAAAATAGTATGGATTTGGTGCACCCCACTGCTGGGTAAAGGTTACCAAACCCGTAATGGGGATAACTTTTACACCAGCATTCCACCTTTTTAAAGGCCTCACCTGCAGACGTACAGCAGCCTGCGGCACAGTGCTCAAGAACCAGAGGGGAATCCCTATACCTCTTGTTGCACAATTGCTCCCAAGGGGAGAAAGCAGGTCTCAACCACGGTCCAAATACAAGGAAAAAAGGAGGGACTCCTTGCATTAAACAACATTTTCACGGCCCAAGCACTACCCCGCCTATGTATGAGGACCAGTAGTACAGTCGCCCACAAACCAACTCTATTGTGGATTGCAAATGGAAATGGGAGGGATAAACATGTGGACCAGGTGCTGAAGCCGTAAATTTCCACACAGAATCCAAAGTGTGGTACAAAAAGCTGGCCATGCACATTGTTAAAAATACTATGTAAAACCCGCTTTTATTCTTTTCCATTGTACAGCCCAAGCAGGGAAAAAGGACAATGACCCTTTGAGGTTGGAAACACGTTAGCGTTTACTGACACATTGTCTTGTATTTTCCTGTGAGCTTTATATGCTGGAATAAAATCATTGGATACTCTATCCGCTGGATCACCCGTGTTCATTGAGGAAACCTGTGTTTGTGTTTGGAGCCAAGACCTGCAGCTTTCCTTGCAGAATGTTGATATCCTATTCAGGGCACCACTGAAGTTATTTACTATGATCTGGAGAAGATTGGATAAGAATATCGTGTTGGCTATGCTATAAAGGACTTTAACATGTGGAAGAAGGGGTAAGCCGCTTAAATTCTGTTTAAGCTTTTGTTGCATCTAGGGACATTTATTACCTTTTAAGAGAAGGTAATAAAGGCGCTTGTTTTTGGGAACCAGGGTGAGGGTCCTAGCACTGCTGGTTCTGAAGTCCCCTGTATTGTACCCGGGTAGCATTTCCCCAGTGAAATCCCCTCCACTGATAAAAAGGGTAGAACACAAGTAAGTGCAAAGTGTGCTACAAAAGGGGGATCAGAAAAGACACAACCTACCATTGTGAAGCCTGCCCTGATAAACACGGCCTCTGCATAAAAGATTGCTTCAAACTGTACCACTCGTCCATGGATTATGAGTTTTAGCATTCTTTTATACTTTTTTATTTGCACCGTTCCCTGAAGCAACGAACCTTCCATAGATTTTATTGTGTGGTAACATGGCGCGTCCGGAAAAATGTCAGTTTGCATTTCTCGCCTTTGTAATGCACGATAATGTGTGAATTAATTTTATGAAACAGCTGTCAGTTCAAAAATTTAATTACACACCTTAAAATGTTCTCTGAAGGGTGTACTTTTTAAAATGGGGTAATTTTTGGGTGGCACAAAATTTTACTTCACATTGCTTCGTAATTCAGCAAATCAGTAATTCCAAGCTCATTATTGTTATGTCGTTTCCATGGCATGTATCAGGGGGCAGCCAAATTCTAGGGTGACATGTGGGGTGTAGCTAGACTGGGGAGACATGGCAGAAAAATTAGAAATGTAATTTTTCAATTTTGCACAAGGCGTGTCGCTGTTATTGTTAAAAAGTATGGAATAAATACAGGATGATTGTGATTTTCACCTCATACCTCTAAATGCATTATCTATAAAAAACAAACAAAAAAAAAACACCTGTGGGGTCCAAATGCACACTTTACCCTGAGATGAATTCATTGAGGGGTATAGTTTCCAAAATGGAGTCACTTTTGGGGTTTTTTCTCTGTTCTGGAACTTGGGGGGCTCTACTAATGCTTCCAACCAATCCAGCTTATTTAGCACTCCCAAAGCCAAATAGCGCTCCTTGCATTCTAAGACTCACCACGTCCCCATATATACTTTATGACCACATTTTGGGTATTGGCAACAGGTTTTTTGGGGGCTTTTTCTCCTCCTTTTTTATGAAAATGGAAAACTTGAGAATAATAGTGCAATTTTCTGGAAAATTTAAAATTTTTCATTTTCACAACCTGATTTTGAAATTTTAAAGTGAAAAGACTGTGGGGTCAAAATACACACTATACCCCCAAAATTAATTCATTGAGGCATGAAGTTTTTAAAATGGGGTCACTTCTGTTTTTCTCTGTTCTGGAACTTTTGGGGGGGGGGCTATACTAATGCAACATGAGGGCCTCCAACCATTCCCTCCTATTCGCATTCCCCAAAACCAAATAGTGCTCCTTCACTCTGAGACCTACTACATGTCCCAAATTTTTTTTATGACACATATGGAATACTTCAAAATCAGAAGAAATTGTGCAATAGGTTCTGGTGCTTTTTCTCCTGCATTTTTTGTGACCAAAAAAATTTTGGGGCAAAAAAAA
>JAODAL010051442.1:0-26673 GCA_025379985.1 Phyllomedusa bahiana
CCCCAAGATTTCTAATGAAGCTAAATTTGGTCCACACTCAACGGAGGGGCAAGCGCTACCCAGGTATTGACTGTGCACTGGGGAAAGGGCTGGAGTTCTCACACTTCCGCTTCCGCACTCTGCTTCAGAACGACAGTTTTCGTTGCTGCGTCATCAGGGTATTTTAACCTGCGTGTTAATAGATGACGGACGACAGCCTGGGCTCTCACCGCACCCACTGTAGCTCCGGCCCTGGGTCATGCTGTGGCCCAGGACAGGTATAGTCAATGTCCAGTGAAACTAAAAATGGTGGTTGAAAGACTCCTTTTTCTGGCACTTTTTAAATGTGGGGGTCATGCAGGTTTGGGGCTCATGCTATGGCCCAGGACGGGTATAGTCAATGTCCAGTGAAACTAAAATGGTGGTTGAAAGACTCCTTTTTCCGGCACTTTTTAAATGTGGGGTCATGCAGGTTTGGGGCTCATGCTGTGGCCCAGGACAGGTATAGTCAATTACCAGTGGAAACTAAAATGGTGGTTGAAAGACTCCTTGTTCCGACACTATTTAACTGGGGGGGTCATGCAGGTTTGGGGCTCATGCTGTGGCCCAGGACAGGTATAGTCAATGTCCAGTGAAACTAAAATGGTGGTTGAAAGACTCCTTTTTCTGGCACTTTTTAAATGTGGGGTCATGCAGGTTTGGGGCTCATGCTGCGTTCCAGGACAGGGATATTCAATGTCCAGTTCAAGTAAAATGATGGTTCATTTTCATACTGCCTTCTGGCACTTTTTAATTTGTGGGTGATGCAGGTTTAAGGGTCATGCTGTGGTACAAGACGGGATAGTGAATGGTGTGTGACTTTTTTTTCTGTGGCTTTTATAGCCTAAGTGTTGTGCCTAAGATGTAGCAGGTATCCATTTGACTGTTGTGGCTGTTAATTCCAGCTTCTCCAGCCCTGTTTGGGTGTAAGAATGAAGGTGTTGTTGCTCTCCCATAGACTTTAATGGTCATCGGAGATGATCGACTATCGACTATCGAAAACCTTATCGATGGTGGCCGACTATCGACTATCGATCGATGTCGATAGCCAACGTAATCGCTCAACACTATTTTTTACCACTATTTTTCCAGTGTTAGCAATAGAGGTGTCTGACAGATGTCTCTCTATTACTAGCACTGAGGTTTGGTGTCAGCCAGCAGTGTTTTTTTGTCACCCCAAGGCTAACACCGAGCCCCAGCACTAGTCATAGAGAGGCATCTGTCAAACACCTCTATTACTAACACTGGGAAAATAGTAGTAAAAAAACACACAGACATAACAAAAAAACACTTTTTTATTTAACACTATTTATTTAAACTCTCCCGACACCGGGCTCCGTGACCATGACTGAAGAAATGGATCAAACGCTGGTTGAATTAAATCCATCAAAGTCCAGCAGAGAAATATGAAGAAAAAAAAAACAGAAACACTACAAAAAGCATGACAGTACTAAACTCCATCCACTGAGATCATGCATCATGCCTGCGGCTGATCCTCTGGGTGCAGGGAAATTAGTTTAAACCACACAATATGATTGGGAGGGGTACAGGCCATAGCCGTAGCACAATCTCCAAGGGGTTAGTCATCTTTTACTCCTTGGAGACTGGGCCTCTAAGCTGTAGCCTGAACCCAATCTCTCACCCCTGGGAAGTTTGTACAGAGGTGAGGGGCAGGGAGTGAGGTGCTGGAAAAGTGAGGATGCTAAGATATTTGTGTCCAAATCTGCGGGGACAAGTGTTGGCTGGCAGAAGTCTTAATGGTTGTATGGACCGATGAAGAAAAAAGGGAACGTAAACGACTCATCAGAGAAACATCACCTGTAAGGCACTAAATATAACTGAACTTTAATCACTTATATGTGTGCATAGTGTAATGGTTTATATTCAGTAATGATGTGGTGGCATTATTCAGTCACTATGTGATGGATATATGTGGTGGTATCATTAAGTCCCTATGTGGTGGTGATATGTGGTCATAATGTGGCAGTATTATTCAGTCACTGTGTGAGGGTGATATGTGATAATGGTGTTGTGGAACTATTCAGTCACTATATGGTGGTGATATGTGGATATGGTGTTGTGGAATTATTCAGTCACTATGTGGTGGTGATATGTGATCATTATGTGGGGGTATTATTCAGTCACTATGTGGTGGTGATATGTGATCATTATGTGGGGGTATTATTCAGTCATTATCTGGTGGTGATATGTGGTCATGATGTTGCAGTATTTGGTCTTACTAGAATTATTGGTAATATTGGCCTTGGGATTCTGGATTTATGTAGCAATGCTATTTGATAACTGTATGACCATTATTTAGTGGTTTTATTCTCAGTACTTTATTATAGCTTTTGATATAGTTTTATTTATATAAAATGTATAATTCAGGGTCAAGGAAGGAGACATATATCTTTAGACCTTTTATGTTCACCACCGGTGTCCTGCTGCAATTAGGTGAGGGAGACTGAAAAGCCCCAGTGCTCCATCTTGATTACAGATTAGTGTGATGATGTCATCATATCGATCTGCATAAATTGAAACGTGACCAGGCGGGATACCGCACAGATGGCAGAGACAACAAGGCAAAGTGGGCCCCTAAAATGAACTCCTCTGGTGGGCCCTAGACACCCCAGTCTGACACTACTGGCCGCACATGCTCAGACATCATCTCTCCTCTCAGGCAGCTACTGTCAGACTATTCCCTGCCTAGTAATCACACACACTCACTGCTGAGCGAGTGTTCAACCCCAGGTGCTGTCCTCTGCACTCCATAGTAATTAGACAAACAATGCAAAAAAACCTCTGATATGTGCATTGAGAAAAAAATAAATCCACATGTTTGGTTCGTGCAGGGATTTGAAGCTAGGACCACTTTGCTGAAAGGCAGAAGTGCTGATCACTCAGCTAGTCACTGCTCTTTACTTGAAGGGAACCTGTCACATAGAGTATGCCCCTCTTGCTGAGGGCAGCACAAGCTAGTGACAGACATTCTGTTTCCAGCGCTGTGTCCCTTATTTTTTCTACCTATTCAAAGTAATAGGTTAATAATATTGAGGTGGGCAGGTCTAGCCTCAGATGGGCGGGGTTTGAAAAAAAACTGACTCTTTGTTTGACTCTTTTCTGGCTGAAAACTGCAGATTTGAGCATTAGATGCTCTTAAACTTCAGCATCTTATAGAATAAAGGACACAGCACTGGGAACAGCATGCCTGACACTAGCTTGTGCTGTCCTCAGCCAGGGGGGCATAATCTGTATGACAGGTTCTCTTTAAACAGACCTTTGCTTGACTAGAGTGAGCACGCTGTGGGGAAAGGCATAGTGATATCAGCCTGCTGAGTCATATGATATGCAGTGCCAACAAATCATACACTCGCCCTTTTGAACATGCTGAAAGCTGAAGCAGGACAAACTAGGCAGGAAATGTCTTTGTGGAAAACCTCTTTAACAATACATTTTTCTTTCCCACAAAGGATTAAGCAACATTCAATATATTAAAAATATACACTACCGTTCAAAAGTTTGGGGTCAGACAATTTTGTGTTTTCCCTGAAGACTAATACTTTTATTTATCAAATGAGTTGCAAAATAAATAGAAATCTCGTTCAGACATTGACAAAGTTAGAAATAATGGTTTTTATTTGAAATAATAATTTTCTACTTCAAACTTTGCTTTCGTCAAAGAATGCTCCATTTGCAGCAATTCCAGCATTGCAGACCTTTGGCTTCTAGCTCTTAATTTGCTGAGGTAATCTGGAGAAATTTCACCCCCTGCTTCCAGAAGCTCCTCCCACAAGTTGGATTGGCTTGATGGGCACTTTTTGGGTACCATACGGGCAAGCTGCTCCCACAACAGCTCAATGGGGTTGAGATCTGGTGACTGCGCTGGCCACTCCATTACAGATAGAATACCAGCTGCCTGCTTGTTCCCTAAATAGTTCTTGCATAATTTGGAGGTGTGCTTTGGGTCATTGTCCTGTTGCAGGATGAAATTGGCTCCAATGAAGCATCCCCCACAGGGTATGGCATGGCGTTGCAAAATGGAGTGATAGCCTTCCTTATTCAAAATTCCTTTTACCTTGTACAAATCTCCCACTTTACCAGCACCAAAGCAACCCCAGACCATCACATTACCTCCACCATGCTTGACAGATGACGTCACTCTTCCAGCATTTTTTCAGTTGTTCTGCATCTCACAAATGTTCTTCTGTGTGATCCAAACACCACAAACTTCGATTCGTCTGTCCATAACACTTTTTTCCAATCTTCCTCTGTCCAATGTCTGTGTTCTTTAGCCCATATCAATCTTTCCTTTTATTACCCAGTCTCAGATATGGCTTTTTCTTAGCCACTCTGCCCTGAAGGCAAGCATCCCGGAGTTGCCTCTTCACTGTAGACGGTGACACTGGTATTTTGCGGGTACTATTTAATGAAGCCGCCAGTTGGGGACCTGTGAGGTGTCGATTTCTCAAACTAGAGACTCTATTGTAGGTGTCTTGTTGCTAACATGAGCAGCGGGGCCTCCCACTTCTCTTTCTACTCTGAGCCTGTTTGTGCTCTCCTCTGAAGGGAGTAGTAAACACCGTTGTAGGAAATCTTCAGTTTCTTGGCAATCTCTCGCATGGAATAGCCTTCATCTCTCAAAAAGAATAGACGTCGAGTTTCACATGAAAGTTCTCTTTTTCTGGCCATTTTCCGAGTTTAATCAAACCAACAAATGTAATGCTCCAGATTCTCAACTAGCTCAAAGTAAGGTCAGTTTTATAGCTTCACTAATCAGCAAAACTGTTTTCAGCTGTGCTAACATACTTGCACAAGGGTTTTCAAGGGTGTTCAAAATATCCAATAGCAACCAATCAGAGCCCATAGCAACCAATCAGATCTCATAGCAACCAATCAGATCCCATAGAAACCAATCAGCGCTCATAGCAACCAATCAGAGCACATAGCAACCAATCAGAGCCCATAGTAACCAATCAGAGCCCATGACAAGCAATCACAGCTCCTCTTTCATTTCATATAGTGCTCTGAAAGAATGAAACGGGTGCTCTGATTGGTAACCATGAGCTCTGATTGGTTGCTATGGGCTATGATTGGTTGCTAGGGGATCTGATTGGTTACTATGTGCTCTGATTGGTTGGTGTGAGCTCTGATTGGTTGCTATGGGCTCTTACTGGTTGCTTTGGGATCTGATTGGTTGCTATGAGCTCTGATTGGTTGCTATGGGCTCTGGTTGGTTGCTATGGGCTCTGATTGGTTGCTATGGGCAAAAAAAAGTTTTAGATCCAGGCAGTTTTCATACATCTTGCCCTAAGTGACTGCACTTTTCCTGAAATAGTGTATTAATCAACACATAATTCCAAAGAAACAAATACTGCAGGTTATAAACACATTCATACATCATTTGAGCTCCAACAAATCTACGTGGGTTTTTCTTATCTTTGAATGGGAGGTTGTGGCGCCTGCGCAAATCCCATAAAGTTTCACTTTTTACACAAAGCATATCAAGTCCTGAGAGGGGGGTGGGGGGTTAGTTGGGGGCCCCAGGACTCTGGCCCCACACTTCAGTCACTTAGACATTGCAGTCGGGTTTACCTCAGCTTCTATTTGTTTAACTGCCTGGGTGTCTCTGCTCCCCAGTGGCATAGCTACAGGGGTGGCAGTGGTCACACCTGCGACTGGCCCCTGAGCTCCACGTCACCACTCAGCTATGATCTAGGTCACATACACCCAGTGATGGTAGCTGCGGATGTGATAAAATCATTGCGGCGCCTAAGCCACTGCCTGCACTAAGCCCGGCAGCAGCAGATCTCACCGGAGGAGCTGTCTACACAGGACCAGGAAGTGGTGGGATGGTCCATCTGTCATAGTGCCCCGGGGGGAGGAGGATGAGAAAACCAATGCACTGCTCCATCAGCGGGCATCCAGGACAGCCGGGACATCGATCTGGACATACACAGTAAGTGTAAGCAGCGGCTCACAGTCAGCCACGACAGAGGCACACTATATATTTATATGTGTGTGTATAAGTGTGTGTGCGTGACTGTAATGTGTTTATTTTATGTTACATGAGACTGGCTGGCGTGGCTGACATGCTGGGACTTGTAGTTCCACAGAAACTGCCGTGAAACTACAAGTATCAGCATACTGCACTAGATGGCCTTTAAAACTTTAAGCATATGTAGTGTGGTTTGCTGGCACGTGTAGTTCCACAGCAGCTTCTGTGGAACTACAAGTCCCAGCATGTCAGCCACACCAGCCAGTCTCATGTAACCTAAGGTACACACATTATAGACACACACACACACACACACACACACACACACACACATATATATAAAATATATATATATATACATGTATATATATGTATATATATATATATATATATATATATATATATATATATAAAAACAGTCATATGAAAAAGTTTGGGCACTCCTATTAATCTAAATCATTTTTAGTTCTAAATATTTGATATATCTAATAATTAATATTGCACATTTTGTGTTAGTACAATAAACCTCATTTCAATCCGGAAATATTACTGTGTCCATCAGTTATTAGATATATCAAATTGAAATGGCTGTTGCAAACACCCAAATATTTAGAACTAAAAATGATTAAGATTAATAGGGGTGCCCAAACTTTTTCATATGACTGTATATATATATGTATATATATATATATATACATATATATATATATATATATACATATATATATACATATATTATAATATAAATATATATATATATATATTGTGAGACAGTGACAGGCGGCATTATTCAGGAAAGATATATTTCCTCTAGAGTGCTCTCCTATGCGGCTTTAGGGAACATGTGGACCACTGTGTGTCACCGAGAAGCCTGGTCTCGATGAAGGAAGGCCGACAGTTTGTGTGTCAGTAACACTATCTTACTGACATGTTTGGTATAAGTGGTTCCAATCCGCTTTTGTCCGGGTTGGCTTTTCCTGGAGTGGTCAAAGTGTAGGGTGGGTGGCCACTGCCACGCACCAGGTGAGGCTGGTATCAGGCTCTATGAAGCCTGGACCTGCAGTCCTGTGTGTGCTTTCTGCTGTATGGTCTGTGCCAGAGAGGGAAGGCCCATTGTGGAGATATCTTGCTGTGAATACTGAGCTGTGTTAAAGACTAGTCAGGGAACACCGTGTCTAGTGAGTGCTCGGCCGAGCAGGTCTCTATTTTCTGTTTACCTGAAGTTAAGGCTTGTTTTGTCTTCAGTCTTTGCACCTGCTAAAATAAAGCCCACACTGCCTACCTGTTGCTGGTGTGTATATATATATATATATATATATATATATATATATATATAAATATATATATATAATATATATATAATATATATATATTATATATACACACACGGTATGCTGGTATTTGTAGTTCCATAGCTGCTGCTGTGGAACTACAAGTCTCAGAGTGTGTCTGTAACACCGGCCAATCTAAAAAATATATATGTGTGTGTGCAGATTTAGAAAAAAATATCTTAGAATCCCCACTTTTTCAGCACCTCACTGCCTGTCCCCCACCTCTGTACAGGCCATAGCTTAGAGCAGGGCCGCCATACAGGGGGTACAACCCGTACTCCTGTATGGGGCCCGGAGAAATAAGGGGCCCGCTTGAAGCAGGCCCGCTTATTTCATACACTGCACAGTAGAGCACGGCGCAGCCGAGCGACGCTCTCTACATAGGGCCCGGTGGCGGCCGGCGAGTGTTGGCGGTGCTGGGAGGGGGCCCATGCTCCCTGCACCGCTGCGATCTGCCTCCGCAAATAGAAAAATTATTGCGCCCGGCCCGGCTGTCCTGTAGGGGCGGTGCTGGGAGGGGGCCCACGCTCCCGGCTCAGCTGCGCTCCAAGCAGAAATCTTTTACTTACATGATCCCTGCGCGCTGTAGCCGGAGCCGGGCCCTCCTCCTCTGTCTGTGGGTGGGACAAGAATAATTTGAATCCGTGAGGCCCCGCCCCCAGGGGCGGAGCTTCACAAATTCAAGTTGTTCCGCACCCCCCCGCTGGCACACAGCGCGGCACGGAGACAGACAGAGAGAGGATGTCCCGACGCCGGCTACAGCGCGCAGCGATCATGTAAGTAGAAGATTTCTGATTGAAGCGCAGCTGAGCCGGGAGCCGGGACCTCCTCTCAGCGGCTGTATAAGGGAAGGAGGGAGGGGCACGGCGCCCGCCCTGCCACCGACCTAGCCACCCTAACGGCCCGGCCAGCTTCCTAGCCACCCTAACGGCCCGGCCAGCTTCCTAGCCACCCTAACGGCCCGGCCAGCTTCCTAGCCACCCTAACTGCCTGGCCAGCTTCCTACCTACCTAGCCAGCTGCCTGCCCAGCCACCTACTTACCTACCACTCAGCCGCCCGCCCGGCCACCTACTTACCTACCTAGCCAGCCGCCCGCCCGGCCACCTACTTACCTACCTAGCCAGCCACCCGCCCGGCCACCTACTTACCTACCTAGCCTGCCGCCCGCCCGGCCACCTACCTATCTAGCTAGCCGCCCGGCTACCTACCTACCTAGCCCGCCGCCCACCTTTCCACCTACCTACCTACCTAGCCAGCCGCCCGCCCAGCCACCTCCCTACCTCCCAAGCCAGCCACCCGCCCGGCCCCCTCCCTACCTACTTAGCCAGCCGCCCGGCCACCTACTTACCTACCTAGCCAGCCGCCCGCCCGGCCACCTACCTAGCCGCCAGCCCGGCCACCTACCTACCTAACTGCCCGCCCGGCCACCTACCTACCTAGCCAGCCGCCCGCCCGGCCACCTACCTACCTACCTAGCCAGCTGCCCGCCCGGCCACCTACCTACCTACCTAGCCAGCCGCCCGCCCGGCCACCTACTTACCTACCTAGCCAGCCGCCCGGCCACCTACCTACCTACCTAGCCAGCCGCCCGCCCGGGCACCTACCTACCTACCTAGCCAGCCGCCCGCCCAGCCACCTACCTACCTACCTAGCCAGCTGCCCGGCCACCTACCTACCTACCTGGCCAGCCGCCCGCACGGCCACCTACCTACCTACCTGGCCAGCCGCCAGCCCGGCCATCTACCTACCTACCTGGCCAGCCACCCGCCCAGCCACCTACCTACCTACCTAGCCAGCCGCCCGCCCGGCTGGGGGCAGGGCAATGTGATTTGTGGGAGGCGGGGCAGTGGGCATGCTTGGTCGGGGAGGTTGGGTTGCTGGGGGCGGGGTTTGAGGGGAAGAGGGGGGGGGCCCAGATACTTCATCTGTATGGGGCCCTGAAATTTCTGTTGGCGGCCCTGGCTTAGAGGCCCAGTCTCCTAGAGGGGAAGACAGACAATCCACGTCCAGGGCGTGGATTGTCTGTCTGGGAGGACGACTGAAAACATCTCCCATATTCTCTATAGTAAAAATGTCCGGTTTTTCTCCTCTGTGCTTCTTTTTTCTGCTCGTTTTTTTTTTTACTGCTCGTCTTTTGCAAGATGTTGTAAAAAACGCCAGAGCTGGGTAGAGAATTTACTACAGGAGTCTATGGAAAGCCCCGGATATCTTTTGGTGCGTTTTCGAGACGTTTTTTGCTGCGATTTTTCAATGAAAACCCACCCAGGAGACCCAAGTCCTACCTATAGTTGGTGTTACCACAGGTTATACCTTATTAAATCTGCATCAAGTGTCCGATGTGTCCTTGTTTGTACCGTTCGTAATAAAAGTATCACGCTTTGGTCGCTAATAAATTTTGTGCGATTCATGTTTTTTTTCGCTAAAAATGTTTATGGATTTTGCCGCTAAAATACTTTTTTAATGATTTTGGCGCTATTAAAGTTTTCTCGGTTATGTAACTAAAATACTTTTTTTTTTCAGATTTTGACGCTAAAAAAAGCCGTATTTTTAGCTGCAAAAACGAAAACATTATTAGCGGCAAAATTCATAAACAAGCGTATTTTAGCGGCAGAATCCAAACAAAAATGTATTTTAGCACCAGAAAAAAACTTATTTTTAGTGACAAAAGCGAGAACTTTAATAGCGCCAAAATCCATAACAAAAACGTTTTTATTGTGACAGAAGCTAGTTAACTTTAATAGTGACAAAATCTGTAAAAAACGTATTTTATCGGCAAAATCCATAAAAAACGTATTTTAGTGGCAAAGTCCGTAAAAAAATGTATTTTAGCGGAAAAAAACGTAAAAAACTTATTTTAGCAGCAAAATCAGTTAAAAAAAAGTATTTTTAGCTGCAAAATCCATACAAAAAATGTATTTTTAGCGACATCCGTAAAAAAAAGTATTTTTAGCGGCAAAATCCATAAAAAAGTATTTTAGGATATTCGCAATGGCACTAGGCAGGGATGCCCCCTGTCCCCATTGTTATATGTCTTGATCATGGAACATTTCTTGGCCGCTATTCGGACCAATCCGGACATTAGGGGAGTTCGGATTGGCACGCAGGAGTTCAAGTGTTCGGCTTTTGCTGATGACTTGCTGATTTATCTGTCGGACCCCTTTATATCTCTCCCCTCCCTGATGGCGGAATTGGCCCGTTTTAGCTCATGGTCTAACTATAAAATTAACTTTTCTAAATCTGAAGCCTTGAATATTTCCCTTCCCCCTAGCCTTGTCGCAAACATCAAATCGAACTTCCCCTTTTCATGGCCTGGGAAGGAAATCTCTTACCTGGGAACCAAAATTCCTGCGGATTTATCTCAGCTATATACCTCCAATTTTTCGCCTTACTTGCCCAGATTATCCAATTGTTGGTGGGTGGAATCGGAAGGGCTTCTCGGGGTTTTGGGGGAGAATGAATGTCATTAAGAATGACGATTCTTCCAAAGCTAATATATCTATTCCAGACTATTCCCGATCATCCTACCCTCTTCCTTTTGGGCCCCGATCAAGCAGTGCATCTCAGAATTTATATGGCATTCCCGCCGTCCGAGAATTTAGAGCGTAGCTGCTGTCCGGCCAAAACGGGAGGGTGGAATAGGTCTGCCCGATTGTAAGTTTACTATTTGGAGCTGCTAATGCGAGATTTCGGGATTTGATACATAGCCCTCGGGCCAAGCTGTGGGTCCTTATTGCGCAGGCCCTTTGTCCGAAGTCTATGATTTCCCTCCCTTTGGTCCTTCAATCTCCATCAAACCGATCCCTTTAACCTTATCCTTCAGTCCCATGCACACATTCCCACTATCTTGCAGAAATCCAAACCTTCGGGAGTCCCTGCTGGACCTGACGGCCCTTTTTTAAACCCATCTCAGATAACCCCTCCTTCCCCCCAGGTCGCTCTAGTAGCTCTTTCCTGGGGGGTCTAGGTCCTCATCCTATTTTTGGCTGTGCACATCCACAGACAGGGATCATTAATTCCATTGGAAAGGGTATATTACAAGGCCACTTAGCATCTCGTAGGCATCATTTTGAATATTTGCAAACTCCGGCACTTTTTAATTCCACCATCTCGGGAAAAGAGATATAGCAGACCCCTTACTCCCTTTTGAGAAGCTGTGTGTCGCTTCTGCGCTGCCGCGACATCTGATTTCCCTGCTTTACCAATGGCTTTTACTGCCTGGTTTTCAAACACTCCCTCATTACTGCGCAGCGTGGGAAAAGGAACTCCAGAAAACTTTCTCTGCTGAGCAATGGAGGAAGTGTTTCTTTCTTACTCACAAGGCGGTGATAGCTTGTAGGGCCCAAGAGACGAGTTTTAAGGTGCTCTCCAGATGGTATAGGGTACCGGCTGTACTCCACAAATGGTACCCGAGCGTGCCTGATACGTGCTGGAGGTGCCTTCGGGAGATTGGTACTATGAGTCATATTTGGTGGGGTTGTCAGGATCTGCGGGGCTTCTGGGAGACGGTCCTCCGGGCCATCAGGGACTGTACTGGGACACTTATTCCAGACTCCCCAGAGGCCACTCTCCTGTTTATGTTTGGCCACTCACAGTCCTCCTACAAGAAGTCTTTGACAAGACACCTCCTACAAGCTGCGAAGACGGTGATCCCGCGCCACTGGCGGCAAACCGTCTCTCCTTCCATAATGGAATGGGTGAGCGAAGTCGCATCCACCTATCGTATGGAGGAATTGATTGCACATACCCCCGAGGATGCAATACAAGTCTCTCGGACATGGGCTCCTTGGCTTATTTACCAAGCCAGTCCGGAATTTCAGGGCTTAGGAGGTTGTTAGTACCCTCCACCTGCTTAGACCCTTGGTGTTTGACGCCTTTGCTTATTCTTCCTCAATAGGATTCCTGGAATCCTTCTCTCCTGTGTTGCCTGTGCACCCGGCTACGTGCATACCCTTCCCCCCCTTCCCCTTTCTTTGCTACCTCTTTTTTCTTGTTTGTCTTTTGTTATTCGCCTATACTGACACAGGGCGTTACTGACCCATTGGGACCTGGTGTCCGGGTCTCTACTATTGCATTGTCTACATTTCCTGTTGGTTTAGGACCATACTAGTCCGGTCATAAGTTTTTTGCTTAGGAAAGTTTATGTCCTACTCCCTTTTTTGATGTACACCTCCAATGTTTTAATTTTTAGACTGTACTTCCTTTGCACCCATTTGCAAATGTTCTTCTTTGTTTTGTAATGTTTAAAAAATTTTGGAAAATGCTTTAATAAAAACCTATTATTGGAAAAAAAAAAGTATTTTAGCTGCAAAATCCGTAAAAAATTTTATTTTAGCGGCAAAATCCGTGAAAAAAATAATTTTTTGTGACAAAATCGAGAACTCTATTAGCACCGAAATCCGTAAAAAAAAAATATTTTGCCGGCAAAATCCGCAAAACAACGTATTTTTTGCAACAAAAGCGAGATAACTCTATTGGCGCCAAAATCCGTAAAAAAAACCTCATCATTTTGGTGAGAAAAGCGAGATAAATATTAGCGTCAAAATCTGTAAAAAAGTATTTTAGTGCTAAAATCCTTAAAAATCTTTTTCAGCGCCAAAATACGTAAAAAAAAAAAGGATTTTTGGTAATAAAACCAAGATAACTATATTAGTGCCAAAATCCGTAAAAAACTTATTTTAGTGCCAAAATCCGTAAAAAAAAGTATTTCAGTGCCAAAATCTATAAATAAAGTATTTTAGCACCAAAATCCATAAAATAATGTATTTTTAGCGACAATAGCGAAATAACTCTATTAGCGCCCAAATCCGTAAAACGGCTACAATGCTACAACGTCTAGTTGCAATAATGTGCTTTACATCCCCTCTTGTAGGGCGGAGTTACAGCCAGTGGCTTACTTTATGCAGACATTAAAAAACAGACTTCAAGACAAGCAAAAAACACACCAAAAAACGCAAAAAAGAGCCGTTTTTTCAGATGCTTGTGACAGGCAGTGGACAGAAAACTCAGTTTTATGAATGTTTCTAGTATTAGGTTTTCTGGTCACTTTTTGTCCACTGCAGGGTAGACAGAGCCTTAAAGCTATGGCCTGTACCTTTCAGAATCATATTGCCAGGTAGGTAGACCCCATTAGATAGGTTGGTAGGTTCCAGGTAGGCAGTACATAGGCCTTAGGTAGGTAGATTGGTCCTAGATAGGTAGGCAGTAGTTAGGCAGGTCTCAGATATGTAGGCTACAGATATATGGGGAGACTGGCTCTAGGTAGGCAGTAGTTAACACAAATGAAAAACAAACAAAGATCGCTCACCCGTGTGCTGACTGTATATTGCCCCTGGGCGCTCCTTTGTTCAGTGGTTAACAGTTAGCAAGTGAGGCACTCATGCCCGAAACGTCTCTGTTTTTTGTCCGTGTGGCTTCTATGTTATATTGGTTCTAATAAAGCGTTTTTTATCCTCCACCTGGACATTTTTCTGTTTCCATGGAGCTGTCACTCACGTGATCGCCCCCGGGATTCAGTTTCCTGTTTTTAGGCAGTAGTTTGGCAGGTCTCAGATATCTAGGCTACAGATATATGGGGAGATTGGCTCTAGGTAGGCAATAGTTAGGTTCCAGTTAGGTAATCAGCCCTAAGGTAGGTAGGTCCCAGGTAGATAACTAGACAGTAGGTGGGCCATAGTTAGGCTGTATGTAGGCCACAGGTAGCTAGGCTATAGGTGGGGCCCCACATTGGTTGGCAGGTAAATAGGCTATAGGGTCCCCATATAGACAGGCAGGGTTTAGGTGGCTATAGCACTCCTTATAGACAGTGAGGCAGGGATTAGGTAGTTATAGGGAACCATATAGGCAAGCAGATTTTAGGTAGCTATATGGCACCACATAGATAGGCAAGCAGGGTATAGGGGCCATATAGGTAGGAAGCCAGGATTTAGGTAGCTATAGGGATCCATATAGGCAGGTAGGGTTTAGGTAGCTATAGGGCACATATAGGTAGGCAGACAGGGTTTAAGTAGTGTATAGGGGCCATATAGGCAGGCAGGGCTTAGGTAGTCTATAGAGGCCATATATGTAGGCAGGCGGGGTTTAGGGTAGGCTATAGGGGCCATATATGTAGGCAGGCACGACTTAGGTAGTCTATAGAGGTTATATGGGAAGACAGGTAGGGCTTAGGTAGTCTATAGGAGCCATATATGTAGGAAGGCAGGGTTTAGGTGGCTATAGGGACCATATATATAGGCAGGCAGAGCTTAGGTAGTCAATAGGGGCCCAAGTGTTCAGAGGTAGGAAGTGTGTTATGTTCACTGCCAGCGGCCGCAGGAGCTGAACTACTGGACTAGCTGCTACATCTGCTACCCTGGTAGTTACGCCCATGGGAACCTGTATTGGTCCACAGTCATTGTCCAAGTGTAAGGGGGCTCAAGCTTAAGTTTTGCACCCGGGCCCATGAGTCTTTAGCTACGCCCCTGCTGCTCCCAGCACCTAGTTGTAGTTGCCCGCTGTATCTAACCTTTTATCTAAAAAACATACGTTGGCTCTGCACATATAAAATATATTGTGAAAAACACAAGCATAGGTGCACACTGAAAAGGCAATATATACATCTAATACAAATATCAGTGGCACACTAAAGACTAAGTAACACCTCAAGCTATATAGGAATATTGGAAATGCATTACTGCTAAGGAAAATATGAAAAACCTGGGACTCTTAGTTTACAGTATTTGATCAAAGATTGTATTAAGCTCACCTCCCAAAACGTCAAGGGGATCCCAGAGCAAGTTCCTACCACTCCCTGAGAAGTTGCAGTCTGAATTGACTCCTAGTGAGGTAACATGTTTAGTGTAGGGACTCACCTGCTCTGGGATCCCCTTGACGTTTTGGGAGGTGAGCTTAATACAATCTTTGATCAAATACTGTAAACTAAGAGTCCCAGGTTTTTCATATTTTACTTAGCAGTAATGCATTTGCAATATTCCTATATAGCTTGAGGTGTTACTTAGTCTTTAGTGTGCCATGATATTTGTATTAGATGTATATATTGCTTTTCAGTGTGCACCTATGCTTGTGTTTTTCACAATATATTTATATGTGCAGAGCCAACGTATGTTTTGTAGTTCATTTGAGATTGGCGATCTCTTTGGCTTGCTGCACACAGCTGCCTCTTTTAACCAGTGCAGGAAAATCCATTGCAGTTCCTACCACTCCCTGAGAAGTTGCAGTCTGAATTGACTCCTAGTGAGGTAACATGTTTAGTGTAGGGACTCACCTGATCTGGGATCCCCTTGACGTTTTGGGAGGTGAGCTTAATACAATTTTGATCAAATTAACTGTAAACTAAGAGTCCCAGGTTTTTCATTTTTTTCCTTAGCAGAAATGCTTTTCCCAATATTCCTATATAGTTTGAGGTGTTACTTAGTCTTTAGTGTGCCACGATATTTGGTATTAGATGTATATATTGCCTTTTCAGTGTGCACCTATGCTTGTGTTTTTCACAATATATTTTTATATGTCAGAGCCAACGTATGTTTTGAAAGTTCATTTGAGATTGGCGATCTCTTTGGCTTGCTGCACACAGCTGCCTCTTTTTAACCAGTGCAGGATAATCCAATTGCAAGTTCCTACCACCCCTGAGAAGTTGCAGTCTGAATTGACTCCTAGTGAGGTAACATATTTAGTGTGGGGACTCACCTGCTCTGGGATCCCCTTGACGTTTTGGGAGGTGAGCTTAATACAATCTTTGATCAAATACTGTAAACTAAGAGTCCCAGGTTTTTCATATTTTCCTTAGCAGTAATGCATTTCCAATATTCCTATATAGCTTGAGGTGTTACTTAGTCTTTAGTGTCCCACTGATATTTGTATTAGATGTATATATTGCCTTTTCAAGTGTGCACCTATGCTTGTGTTTTTCACAATTATATTTATATGTGCAGAGCCAACGTATTTTTTGTAGTTCATTTGAGATTGGCGATCTCTTTGGCTTGCTGCACACAGCTGCCTCTTTTTAACCATTTGCAGGATAATCCAATTGCAAGTTCCTACCACTCCCTGAGAAGTTGCAGTCTGAATTGACTCCTAGTGAGGTAACATGTTTAGGTAGGGACTCACCTGCTCTGGGATCCCCTTGACGTTTTGGGAGGTGACCCTTAAATTTACAATCTTTGATCAAATACTGAAAACTAAGAGTCCCAGGTTTTCATATTTTCCTTAGCAGTAATGCATTTCCAATATTCCTATATAGCTTGAGGTGTACTTAGTCTTTAGTGTGCCACTGATATTTGTATTAGATGTATATATTGACTTTTGAGTGTGCAACTATGCTTGTGTTTTTCAAAATATATTTTATATGTGCAGAGCCAACGTATGTTTTGTATTTCCCATTTGAGATTGGCGATCTCTTTGGCTTGCTGCACACAGCTGCCTCTTTTTAACCAGTGCAGGATAATCCAATTGCAGTTCCTTTCCACTCCCTGGAAGTTGCAGTCTGAATTGACCCCTAGTGAGGTAACATGTTTAGTGTAGGGACTCACCTGCTCTGGGATCCCCTTGACTTTTTTGGGAGGTGAGCTTAAATACAATCTTTGATCAAATACTGTAAAACTAAGAGTCCCGGGTTTTTTTCATATTTTCCTTAGCAGTAATGCCTTTCCAATATTCCGATATAGCTTGAGGTGTTACTTAGTCTTTAGTGTGCCACTGATATTTGTATTAGATGTAACCTTTTTTCAGGTTGTCCACCAAATGTTTTTTTTTCACAATTAAAATTTTAAATTTGGTGCCCAAACAGCAAATTTTTTATTATCCGAGTGTGATCTGTCTAATAAATCCTATAGAAGAAAAACTTTGTCCTGTGCACCTTGGCCTCTTTCGCTGCATCTTAGCTATACCTTGGCAGCAGCTACCTGGCATTGGTTGTTACCATCCATAAATATCCAGTGTCAGCATTAACCATGAGCAATGAATGAAGATATTCACTAATAAGACAAACCGAGGCCTCGGGTGATTTGCAGAGAGACTTTATTGAAAGCAAATGATTGATTATATTAGAATTAACGGATCACTGCTGCGGCTGTTTTTTTTTTTTTTTTTCTTTTTTTTATGTGAAATTATAAGCAAAGCCACAAAGGATAAATGTGACAATCAGTTTCACATGGTGTAACACCTATCATCTCTGCCATTATTTATAAAGCATCTGAAACATCTGCTATAGGTACAACGGAATAAAGGGATCACAGCGTTGAGACTTTTCCAAGATCTCCAAACTGTTTCTACATCCCGATCATGGTGAAACACTTTCCAGAAGACAAAAGCACTGTTCTGCCTGATGTTATTGGGAAAGTTATCAGTGTTGTTGAGCATAGAAATTATATTATATGAATGAGTGAGGTTGGTGCACTTAGATACACATGGAGAGCTCAGAGAGAAAAATATGGCACAGCCGTCCCACCTTGGGCCCAGGAGACGGCTTATGGGGTAATTATTGAGAGGGTCCAACAGACGATATTCTGAATGATCAGCATATGGTTTTCCTGAAACTGACGTTCTATTAAGGGGTGTAGTAGCCACCATTCGTCCTCCTTCTTAGATTCCTTGATTTTTCAGGGTGTCAACAACATCATTAGCATTTGTTATATTCATGACAGCCCGTAAGTCATCCGCTTGTAAACTTCTATTACATTCATCAGCTGTGAACTTGACAAAATAAGCGTATTGCCCTTCATAATTCCTATAGGGGAAGAAGAGACAAAAAAAGGATGAAAAATATAAATGCAATGAAGAGGTGAATATAAGAAATGTGAAGGAGATATTGAAAGTCTCTTTTAAGTCTATGGAAAATGTGGAATAAGTCAGTGGGAAATTTATAGGAAATAATACAACTACAAGAGATGTGAAAACACTCTACAGGAGATATGGGAACAGTCTCGGAGAAATATGGGAACAGTCTACAGTGGATATGAGAATACTCTACAGCAGAGATAGAAACACTCTACAGGAAATATGGGAATACTCTACATGAGATATAGACACCGTTTGTTGCGGTTAATGGATAGGCATCGGGTAGATGTGGATCTTCTGGGGCCACCATGCAGATCATGCCAGAGAGCAGAATCTAAGGGGCCCCCGGTCTTCATCAGAGCCCATTACAAGGCCAGACTGACTTCGCTGCAGGGAATCCCCAACTCCCTACCTCTGACATGGCTAATCGCGGTGACAGCCAAAGTGCTGACCATCGGACAGGTTGCAAGTGCAACTGCAGACATGTAGCAGAGTCCCAGGCAGGTAGCAGACTGATGCAGCAGTAGCAGGTAACAGCAGTAGCAGAAGCGCAGGTAACACTGGTAGCAGAACATCAGTAACACAAGTAGCAGAGGTCAGAATCAATGTAGAAACATCAACTGACCCAGAGCGGGGACTTCCTTCAGTCCCTGGTGGTCAAAGGTCATTGGCTGGAACCTCCTGGAC
Organism: Phyllomedusa bahiana; assembly: GCA_025379985.1. Lineage (NCBI taxonomy): Eukaryota > Metazoa > Chordata > Amphibia > Anura > Hylidae > Phyllomedusa > Phyllomedusa bahiana. The sequence goes on from JAODAL010051442.1 coordinate 18,803, forward strand.
TTTGGGGGGGGGGGCTTCAACTGAAACAGCAGAAATGATAGGCAGGGAGAAAGGTGGGCGGAATTGTGAGATGCTTTGACAGTCCTGAGAGACTTCTTTGACCTGGGAATCCTCAGCTTTAACAACAAAAGCGATAGGCAGAGGAACAGGTGGGCGGGATTGCATCCGACCAGTAGGTTTGAGGCAACGTGAGTGGCATTGCTGGCTCCAATGGATAACCTCATCCGTTTTCCAATCCAACGCAAGAGCATGCAGCTATAACCATGGGAAACCCAGGAGAACTGTAGCAGAGGAATAAGGCAGAACGTAGAACAAGATTTCATCCTTGTTGGAACTCTCAATCTGTAGAGACAGAGGCTTTGTACAGGACAGAACAGGTTCTTTCAAAATCCTCCTGTTGAGGGAGGAGAAACCCCCACCCTTGTCTAGACAGGAGACAAGCAGACCATGCTTGTCAAGCAGAGATGGATGGATAAAGTTCTCAGACGAACCAGAGTCTAAGAGGGCAGGAACTTGAAACTTAGAACCAGGTACAAAACTGAGGGTGATGGGAGTGGTCAGACGGGGAACAAATGCCATCCAGGATTGCTGTATCCACGTGACCTTGGCACTGGGTTTCTGGGGTGCAGTCAGGTGAATTGGGCAGTTTTTTAGGAAATGCTCAGTACTGCCACAGGATAAGCACAAATTCAGACTGTGCCGGCGAGTGTGTTCCTCCGGACTGAGTTGAGCACAATTCACCGGCATGGGTTCATCTTGAGGAAATGCGGGAGATGGGTTTGGGAGTTTTGGGAAGACAGGAGCACGGCAAGGAGGCTTGCGAGGACAGGAGGAAATTGTCTGCTGGTGAAGCTGTAAGTCCCTTTTAGAAAAATGGATGTCAATCCTGATGGCTAGAGAGATGAGGTCGTCCAGAGTTGCTGGTAGGTCACGGCCGCCCAGCTCATCCTTAATTAACCTGGTGACCCCCGCCAGGAGTCTGCTACTAGGGCCTAATTTTTCCAGGCAAAGTCAGAGGAAAGCGTGCGGAATTGGATGGGGTAATGGCTCACTGTGGAAGAAGCAGCAGCGGTATTGCGGCCAGATTGTTCAAAGACTACGGAAGTAAAGATCCACAGTTAACAGGTACCCTTGCTCCAGGGTGGTGAGGCCTAGGTCAAGGCTTCACCTGTGAGCAGGCTGGTCATGAAAGATGCATTGGCTCGATCAGACAGTTACTTTTGTGCCAGGACCTCAAAAGTGTATGGTGCACTGATTAATAAACCTGCAGCATAAGTTGGGATCACTGTGGTAATGGGATGGCAGAGGCAGATGCAGGCTGGGACTGGCAATGGCAACGGAAGGCGGATCAATGTAGGAACAAACTGATTCAGAGCAGGGACTTCCTTAAAGGGGTTGTCTCGCTACAAAGAATAGCTTTCAAATTGTAGGGAACACAAAATAAAGACATTTTCCAAATATATTGATTTGTTCCTCTGTTTTCCCTAAGGAGATACAAGTGAATTTATGACCTCCCTGGCTATTTCAGTTCCCTCAGTAACCCACCTGTAAACAAATCTCCCCCCTGCTGTTTGTTCAATGAGATAACAGTGAGTGAGTCATCACACAGGTCAGGGCAGTGTCCACAGTGTCCTTGCTGCCAGGCAGTAAAAAGCTTGATTTATCTCAAGTAAACAGAGCTGTAATTAGGGCTTTTGTTAGAGGGATCAGATAAGAAGTCCTGTGAGCAGTTTGAGAAACTAATCTGATCTAATTAGCATCTGAAAGCAGAGCTTGGAGCACAGAGCTGTACAAGCTGTATGCAAATGAGAATATGCAAATTAGTCAGTCTGAACCAGGAAGTGACAGAGTATTTCATTCATGCATCCTTTGAAACCCTGTAGGGAGACAACTCCTTTAAGTCCTGGTGGTCAAAGGTCATTGGCCGGGTAATGAAGATACTGTATCTTTAAATTTTGGCGAGCTGCCGTGTGCCCTAGGGAGGATGCCTGCACACATAGGAGGATGCCTGCATATGGAGGTCATTGGCAACAACGAGGATCGGAACAGAAGCGTGGACAGGTGAGTACAGGCTGGCAACAGTATCGGGAAAGAAGACACAGGTGGGACACGACCATGTCCGCAGACTGAAGCAGGGACCGCGGTATGGATCATGACACAGTCTACAAGAGATATAGAAACAGTCTACAGGTGATACAGAAACAGTTTACAGAAGACATGGAAATAGTCTACAGAAGACATGGAAATAGTCTACAGGAGATATGGGAATAGTCTACAGGAGATATGGGGATAGACTACAGAAGATATGGGAGCAATCTACAGGAGATATGGGAACAGTCTAAAGGGGATATGGTAACAGTCTTAAAGGGAAATGGAAAGAGTTTACAGGAGATATGGGAACAGTCTACAGGAGATATTATGATAGTCTACAGGAGATATTATGATAGTCTTCAGGAGATATTATGATAGTCTTAAGGAGATGTGGAAAGAGTCTACAGGAAATATGGAAAGAGTCTACAGGAGATATCGAAACAGACTACAGGAGATATGAGAACAGTCTACGAGAGTTATGAGAACAGTCTACAAGAGCTATGAGAACAGTCTACGAGAGATATGAGAACAGTCTACAGGAGACATGAAAATAGTCTCCAGGAGATATAGAAACAGTTTACAGAAGATATGGAAACAGTCTACAGGAGAAATGGGAGCAGTCTCCAAGAGATATGGGAATAGTCTACAGGAGATAAGGAAACAGACTACAGGAGATATAGAAATAGTCTACTGGAGATAAGAAAACAGTCTATGATATATGTCTGAAGCATCAATGGGAAATATGAAACAAAGTCAATGGAATTAATAGGAAGAGCTTATTTAAAGTTTTTGTTACTCTTGAAGCGCTATATAAACAATCTATGGATAGAAAAGACAATTTAGTGAAATTGGTAAAACAACAAATGTGTTAAACACATAAAATACTTTGTTCTATGGCCAATCATAAAGATCCTGGCTGTTCTTGGGATGTTTTTAGCATCCCTGAGAGATTTCTGATTACTTCCTAGTTCCAAACTAAGAATTTCAGGGCAAGTTCTGATCCCAAAGACTGGTCCCAAAGGTGAGGCCCGCACCTATCACACATTGATGCCGTATCCTATCAAAATCCTGTCAATGTGTGAGATTGGACAACTCCGTTAGACACGGGGCCTATTTTGACATTTATAACCCCAGAAATGAGTATTTTCTAGTCACCTCTTGGGAGAACAGAGAAGTCACATATCATTTATATTAACAGTTATTAATTGTAGGGAGCATAGAAATCAGTTACAACTTTTTATGAAATTCATAAAATCTACATAAATTCATCAGGTGTAAAAAATGTAAACAGTTTGCAAATGGTTTTCATCTTAGAAGCCAACAATCTACAGGAAATAGATGGGAGACACAGACCCATGGGACATATCACAAGGTCACACATGTCAATGTGGAACATAACAGGTTAAAACATCACAGGATCACACATCACAGGGTCACACATCACAGGGTCACACATCACAAGGTCACACATCACAGGATCACACATCACAGGGTCACACATCACAGGGTCACACATCACAGGATCACACATCACAGGGTCACACATCACAGGGTCACACATCACAGGATCACACATCACAGGATCACACATCACAGGGTCACACATCACAGGATCACACATCACAGGATCACACATCACAGGGTCACACATCACAGGATCACACATCACAGGATCACACATCACAGGGTCACACATCACAGGATCACACATCACAGGTTCACACATCACAGGTTCACACATCACAGGATCACACATCACAGGATCACACATCACAGGGTCACACATCACAGGGTCACACATCACAGGGTCACACATCACAGGATCACACATCACAGGAGCATTGCTTACGTAAAGATTTTTTTCTTCAAATAAGTCCGTTGCTCTTTTCAGAGGACTTGGTCCTAATGAAGCCACTGTAAGGATGCAGCTCCACAGACAGACCAATGTTAGGGTAAGACGCCCCATCTTCTCCTGTAATCACAAAGATCAGTAGTTTTGTTATGCACAGTATACATTACAGACCTTGTACAATAGGTTTGTCTTCTTTTCTGGCATCAGGCATAATTTTCACATTATTATTATTATTTATTTATTTTAAAGCACCCTATATTCCTGGGCGCTGTACATTCATGGAGGCGGGGGGGGGGTTGTTACATACAAACCATATGTCAAACAAGTACAATGGTAACAATAAACTAACAACTGGTGCAGAGGGAGATAGGACCCTGCCCGCGAAGGCTTACAGTCTTCCCCACCCCCATGGATGGGTTCTGTGGCAGATGGGGGTCTGGATGGGTGAGTCTTTGGCAGGGTCTATAGGATGGATTGATGAGCACATAAGGGCATAGGTGTTTGGTTAGGTGAGTGAGCGCTTTGATGGGTGAGGGCAATTTTTTGGGTGCCTTGTTGAGTTCTTGCGGGATTGGCTGGGTGTAAGTCCAGAGTGTGTATCTGGTGGGAGAGGACACAGATGGGTGCTGGATGGGTTCAGTGATACAGGTTTGGTGTCCCTTTTGGTGAGGACACTTTGTGCCCCCTGTGTACTCACAGCCCACACACCCCTGAGGCTGGTCATACCAAACCATTCCCTTCCTCAGTACCCAGCCCTGACAACATATAACTACAAGGAGAAATAAAACTCAAACATAACAGTAAAACTGTATTTACATAAGATAACAAGATAAAACCCATAATACAGATCCATAAATAAGGCTCTATTCACACTAAGGCCATGACTTCACAACAAAACTGATATCAGTTATATCAGATCTGTCAGTCTCCCATAGGATTTCCAGTGCTTTTGTAGAAGACTGTGGTAAAACAAAAATCTACACGACTCCTGCTGTAGAGAAAAAAGAAAATGGACTCCAATACCGATACAAAACAACCCCAGAGTATGATGTGTCCCCTTTACCCCAAAAGTTCCAGAATAATATACACTCACCGGCCATTTTTATTAGGTAACACCATGCTAGTAACGTTTGGACCCCCTTTTGCCTTCAGAACTGCCTCAATTCTTCGTGGCATAGATTCCACAAGGTGTTGCAACGATGCTCAATTGGTACCAAGGGGCCCAAAAGAGTGCCCAGAAAATATTCCCCACACCTGACACCACCACCACCAGCCTAAAACCGTTGATACAAGGCAGGATGGATCCTGCTTTCATGTTGTTGATGCCAAATTCTGACCCTACCATCCGAATGTCGCTGCAGAAATCGAGACTCCTCAGACCAGGCAAGTTTTTCCAATCTTCTACTGTCCAATTTCGATGAGCTTGGGCAAATTGGAGCCTCAGTTTCCTTTTTCTTAGCTGAAAGGAGTGGCACCCGTGTGGTCTTCTGCTGCTGTAGCCCTTTCTGCCTCAAAGTTCGCCTTTACTGTGCGTTCAGAGATGCTCTTCGGGCCTACCTTGGTTGTAGGGGTGGCTATTTGAGTCACTGTTGCCTTTCTATCAGCTCGAACCAGTCTGGGCCCTTTTTCCCTTTTACCTCTGGCATCAACAAGGCATTTCCGCCCACAGGACTGCCGCTCACTGGATGTTTTTTTCTTTTTCAGACCATTCTCTGTAAACCCTAGAGATGGTTGTGCGTGAAAAATCCCCGGAGATCAGCAGTTTCCCGAAATACTCAGACCAGCCCTTCTGGCACCAACAACCATGCAACGTTCAAAGTCACTCAAATCACCTTTCTTTCCCCCTACTGATGCTCGGTTTTTAACTGCAGGAGATAGTCTTGACCATGTCTACATGCCTAAATGCACTGAGTTGCCGCCATGTGATTGGCTGATTAGAAATTAAGTGTTAACGAGCAGTTGGACAGGTGTACCTAATAAAGTGGCCGGTGAGTGTATGTATGTAAGAAAATAAAAAAATTACGTTAGACAAATAAAATGTGAAATTGGAAACAGGAACATCTCTAAAGACATCTGCAGAAGCGGTTCATGAATAGATGTGGACTCTACCTGAGGTTGCAGTGATGTCTCTGTCTCCAACTCTGAGGTTCTGCTTAGTTCTTGTCTTCTGCACAATTTATATCCTTCCATATGAACAGGATATTTGATCACTTATCAGAAAACAGATGTCAACATTTCTAAACTTCTCCCTTATCATTGTCACAATCTGCAGCCATCTCCCCCAATGTAAATATTTTAGATGACAAAAAAACAATAAAAAAAAATGTTTTGTCACATAAAAGAACCTTCCTAACCTTGGGGTTGGGGCCCTAGGCCCCAAAACCCTTTGGAAAAAAACCCATTAAAGATATTTTTAATCATTCAGTGTTTTTAAAGGGAAGCGGGGTTAGGGGTTTGGGGGCGTTCCATTTTGGTGATTACTGATGGGACTTCTCTTCCCTAAAATGATGCTAAAAAATTTTCCCTTTCTCCCCCTGGGGTAAAATCCCCATGTTCTTTTAAATTTTTGGGAGATGAATCATTTTTCTAGTCTCTTTTTGTTAAAAAAGGGATTCCCCCCGCAGATGGGATCTAAAGGGCCTCCCTTTTCTCCCAAATTCCTCCCAAATCTTTTTATAAAAAGGGAAACCAAAAACCAAAATTTTTCCATTTTTTCAAAATGCAGTTTTAAAAGGGAAATTTTTTTTACTGGAAGTGATTTTTTTTTCCCCCCAAAGGGAATTTCCAAAAAACCCATAAATTTTTCCCTTTTCCATGGGGGACAAGATTTTATTTTTTAATGGTACCACTGGACCCATCACAAAATTTATACTGGGAAAACAAAAAAAAAAATTCAAAAATCCCGTGAAACGTAAAAAAAAAAAAAGTTACTTCCCTTATGAAAGGGGGAGATTTGGGGTGAAATGTATGAATTGGGCTGTGCCAGTTTTCTGGCATCAAAAAACGGGCCCAGCCTTGAAAACAGCACTCCCAAACTTTGGGATGAAAGCTTTAAAGGCAAAAATTTGTAATGGGGCCCAAAAAAATTTTGGGGGGGTTTGGGGGGCATCGCACCAGATTCGGGAGAATTAGACACATCTAGGAAATTTTTTAATGCCAAAAACCCCAGTGCCCCACCGGGTAAAAAACCCCGACCAAGGAAAAAGGGGGTTGGGCCTTTTGCCAGACTTGTTGGTATTGGGTCTACCGTGCCTGTATTATGACCGCAGAAGAACAGCCAGACCACGGGAAAGGTGGGGACTGAGCCCGACTAGTGGGATTGGCTCTACACTGGCCCGTGGTTTTGACCCGCAGAAGAACCCAACCAGGGGAAAAAGGTGGGCCTGAGCCCCGACTTGTGGGATTGGCTCTACATGCCCAAGTATACCTGCAGAAGAACAGCCAGACCAGGGTAAAGGTGGTGCCGAGCCAGACTTGGGGGGTTTTTGGTTTTACCTTTGCCTGTGTGTAAAGACCTGCCGAAAACAGCCAGACCAGGGTAAAAGGGGGTGCCAGCCAGAAATTGTGGGGTTGGCTCTTTCACTGCGCCTGTGTGTTTTTACCTGAGAAGAACAGACCAGGGGAAAGGTGGTGCCTGAGCCCGACTTTAGTATTGGCCCCTACACTGCACCTGTAGGTTTGACCTGCAGAAGAACACCAGACCAGGGTAAAGGGGGGCCTGAAACCCGACTTGTTTTTGGGTCTACAACGCACCTGTAGTAAGGCCAGCAGAAGAACAGGGCCCAAACCCGGGTAAAGGTGGTGCCCAGCCAACTTTTGGTATTGGCTCCCAAAATGCCTTTTGTATGTATGACCTGCAGGGAAAAACAGCCAACCTGGGAAAGGTGTTTTCCTGAGCCGACTTGGGGGTATTTGGGTCTAAACTGCC
>JAODAL010051443.1:0-26672 GCA_025379985.1 Phyllomedusa bahiana
TTGTGGTAAATATAAAATTTGCTGTTTTAAGATTTAAAAGATGCTGCGTCAATGAAAAATTGGTGGGGCGAAAAATCAAAAAAACGTAACTGTTATGTTTTGGTATAATAAACGTTTTTTTTTTGCACCTTTCAATTCACCTGGGGTGAATAAAAATTTGCTTTTTTTAATTTTAGGGGGATGCTGCTAATGACATTGGGGGCAAAAGTCAAAAAAACTTAACTGTGATTTTTTTCGTACGATACCGTATTTTTGGCAAAAAAACAACCGTGCTGTTAAAGATTGCTGTATTGTAAATTTAACTGCAAGGTGGATATATCAACAGTCACAGGTGAAAATGGGAAAAAATTGAAATGAACACCTATCTAAAAATGTATTGTAATAAAAGTGGAGTTTGCGCTAACAAAGAGACCTGCATTTACTGAAATGAGTTACCCAAATAAAATTTTCAGGGCCCAATATCCGGAAAAATTTCTAGAAAAATTTTAAATTAATAAAGAATTCCATACAATGTCTACACTAAGTCTTGGTGAACTTATCCATTTCTTTATAGATGAGCTTTCTGGCGCCCGGGGGCCCCCCCCCCCCGCTCCCCCCCGTAAATTTACAGCGGTAAGCTGCTTTAAATTCTCTAGCTAACTACATAAATCTTCAAATCTCAAATCTACTAAAATTGGGAAGGATCACAGCTAATAGTAGGGTTTCTCGGGGAGAAATAGACAAATTTGCTGAGTGTTTGGCCACAGGCAGAGGAGGCCCTACCCCTATGAGAGCTGAGAGACATGAGGCTGAAACAGGAACGTGTTTATGTAAACGAGGTCATGTGATTTTTCCAGCCCAAACGCAACCCCTACACATCCAGTCATGAGTCCACACACATCTCACCCTGCTCTTTTCTGTAATCTATTTTCTGGCCCCCAAAATTACAGGAAGCGCCGAAAAAAAGGGATCTTTAAAAGATGTCTCAGATTTTAACCTTAATTATCGCATGATCTGGAAATTTGTCACCATAAAAAAAAACCCTTTCCGATTTCACTTTGTCGATAAAAAAGTCAAACAATGGGGAACTGTTTTGTTTTTCAGTAGCCAGTGGAACAAAGGTAAAAACAACCTGGAGTGTGCCAGCAAAGCATGATGGGAACCGTAGTCCACTCACATGGGTGCGCTATGCCTGCCCCGGGGAGTAGTAATTATACATGTGCAGCATGTAGGATTGGGTTATCGGTTATTTGCTTGTACTGAACTTGTACCTTCTTTCAAGGTTTTTCTCTGCACCCAGGTACCCCTTTAAAAAGGGGTTGTCTCCTACAAGGATTGCTTTTATTTTAAAAAATTCTTGTAAAAACAAGTCACTTTGAATTTTGCCTTAATAGTTCCCTCCCTATTCCTAAAAAAACCCCTCTTTTTGGGGCTGCATAGCCCTCAGGTCGCTATAGCTAAAGACCTGTTTTTCATCCGATGGCTGCCAGCACTGGTTGCTATAGCTAAAGCCCCAGCTTCTACGCATTTTCGCCAGAAAGGTCAAAAAAAAGGTTTTTTTCAAACCCCACCCACCTGAGGTTAGCCCCGCCCCCCCTCAACTGAAAAAACCCTATTACTTTGAATAGGTGAAACATGGATAATCCGGTGGGTGGGGCTACCCTTTGGTGGGGGGGGCAAACACCTACTCATAAAATAAGTTTGGCATTAAATGCTCTAAAACACCATCTTACAAAATAAGGGACACAGGCTGGAAAAGCAGGTCTGACACATTTTTTATGCCCTAGCAAGGGGGGCAAAACCCATGTGACAGGTTCTCTTTAAGGCTCTAAATGTGGGGAAAAACCCCTTTCCCCCTTCCCTAGTAAACTTCTGCCAATATATTGTAATTAAAAAATTTTTTCCCTCTTTAAAATTTTGCCCTTTTTTTAAATGTACTGAAGCTCAGAGATAATTGTAATTTTGTAACTCACAGCATCACAAATTATTTTTTTTCTGGCACAGTACAAGTATTACATTTTTGTCTCAGAAAATCACAAGATATAAACAACCCACAGAACAGGCAAACTCACCTTGGGTATTTTTAAATAAAACTGACAATGCAGGGCTCGAAAGAAATTTTAGCTACTGCCCTGAAATTTCACGGTGCCCAAGTGTTGTAGTACATCCCAAAATTAAACAAAAAAAAGAAGAAAATTTTAAAAAATAAAAATATTCACCTAAAATCAAAATCAGGCAACACAATAACATGGATGAGAAGAGTTTCTGTTGGTGCCCACGACACAGTTTCAGGTTGCCCATGTTTTTACTATGAATGTTCAGGAGACCACCGTTGCATCCCTTTTTTCTCTCTTTGTTGCAACATTCCCACAAGATTTCACTCAAAAAGGTCACACAATGTTTATGCCTTCACAAAGAGTGGGAAAAATTTTGAATGACAAAAAAATGCTTTAACCACCCTTCTACATGATGTCAAAAGTCTGGTAATTTTTAAACCCTTTTTTAAAACTTAAAGGGGTTGTCTCCCACATTGTTCATCTTACCTCATCCTGTTTTCTGGTTTCACTTTAAATTCGGGGGGTGTTTACTGGGGTTCCACTAGGCTCAAGAAGTGGGGCTGTAGCATAGCAACCAGTGCTTTGCAGCCCATAGGATAGATCAAACATCTGTAGATTTGCGACCCGAGGAGCTGATGAGCCCATAAAGAGGGGATATCTAGGGAAAAGGTGGACACTTTAATGGACATAAATTGCAAAGTGACTTGTTTTTACAAGATCTTTAACATAGAAAGCAATCCTTGTAGTGAGACAACCCCTTTAAAGGAGTACTCTGGTGTGCAGAGAAAAACCTTGAAAGAAGGCTACAAGTTCAGTACAAGCAGAACAACCGCATAACCCCTAATCCTTCATGCTGCACATGTATAATTACCTACGTACTCCTGGGCAGGACTATAGCAGCAGCCATGTGAGTAGCAGACTACGGTTCCCATCATGCATTGCTGGCATCTACTCCAGGTTGCTCTCTACCTGTGTTCCACTGGCTACTGAAGAACAAGAACAGGTCTCCACCCTTTTGTGCATCGTATATTGAGGTTTCCCTCTGCTGTTTCATAGACACATAGCACAACCTCCTGTAACTCCTAGTGCTGAAACACAGCATGCCTGACCAGAAAGGTAAAACTGAACTACAAGTCGTATCCTTTGGCATCAGGCTATGAACATTACGTTTTGGGTCAATAATTATTAAGTGATTATGTTGGAAATGACTGAAAATATTTAACTCCTGTAAATGGAAGGTTTTTATGTTGTACTACATACGTTCAATATGAGTCAAGTTTTGTATACCGGAACACCTCCTTAATTTAAATTTTTAAGGTTTTAGGCATTCCATGTTCACATCTTTGTTGGTAAATTTTAGTCAGCATGTTTATATGATCCTTTCTTTCTACAGTTATTTTAGGTTAATTTGTATTGCAAAAAAAAAAAAAAACAATTACTTTAAGAATTGGTTAACTTCATTGTACAAGTTATTATGGCTATGTGGAAACTTATGTTATTTACTGTTTTGGAATTTATTTTTTTTTTAATTATTAGAAATTTTCATTCAGTTTTATTGTTAGGGTATTGTTCACATGGCATGTTGGGTCCGTCTAAATGGACCCAAACATGCATCTAGCAATGAGCAGTGTGATTTTTACATTGTTTGCAATGTAAAACACGCTGAGTGATCGCCGATGTGTGTTACATCGCGTCTTTCGGATCCATTCCAAGAATTGACATGTCAATTATTGGTCCGAAAGATGCAACAGGAGCCCTATAACAAAGTATAGGGTGCGATACTGCTGCATCTAACACAGATCCAAATACGCAGCTGGATGCGATCGACGCTATGTTTTTTGGTGCTATTTCGGATCCAACACGGATCCAAAAACGCTGTGTTTACAAGCCCTTAAAATGAGTCAATTTATTTATTTTTGGCACAATTGAAATAGCGCACCCGCTCCTCATAATTCTCATCTCCTTTCTCTTTCTATTCTCTCTCCTTCTCTCGCCCCTCCTTCATATTCCATTTTTGTCTGCCCCCGGCCCCTTTCCCATTCAAATCTGATCCTGCCCCGCTCACTTCACCTTCATCTCCCGCATCCTCCACTGCCACGCGCTCCCCCCAGCCCTGCCGCTCACCTCCGCCCTCACACTCCGCTGCCGCCACTCACCTGCGCTCCCGCTCCCACCGCTCACCTGCGCTCCCGCTGCCACCCGCCGCTCACCTCTCCAGCGATCCCCGTCAAGCCTCCCAGTGTGCTTTTCGCATCGGCTTTCAGGATGCAAAGCACCGCTGATACGTACCAGGAGTGTGGAGCACTTTTGGACAGGGGCCAAAAGCGCACTTCATTATCTCCTATGGGCTTTCACTTGCGTAAAACGCAATAAGAATTGACATGTCAATTCTTAAAGCGGATGCGAAAAGCGCAGCGCAGGAGAGCTCTCAAAAGCGCATCGCCGATCTCCCGTGGGAACAGCGATGCGCTTTTGCCATTCAACTCAATGTTAATCACACTGACAATTGTTAGATCCAATTTGCGGATCCGTAAAACAGATCACAAAAACGCCGTGTGAACAAGCCCTAATAATAATAATAATAATAAAATAACATGTTCTAAATAACACTGCTACCTTTCTGAGTTGTCCATTGTGCAGACTTGCCCCAGTCGCTCCATCTTCCTCCTGGAAAAATTGTCTGAATCACTCGCACTTTGGCTTCATACCGAGTATCAGGTTGTAGGTTGAACAATATGTATGAGTTAACATTTTTAACTCTGACTTTTTGAGCATCCTGAAGAAAGAAAGACAATCTTCTGAGTTTCTACAAGGATTCACATCTGGCATGTATCTGGTTTCAGATGTAAATCAACTTACAAATGGGTATAGAACAGCCATTGATTTTATACATATATGCAAGTAAATGTATCTTTTCTCAATTATGTCATATTCCCAGCTCCTCATGACCATACATGACCAGGATTGATGGTACAACCTTGAGAAATTAGCTCCCACCCTAACAGCTAGATCTCGCCAGAAAGAATTAGTAGCTTTTAAGAGCATCGTGATCTTAATAATGGAGGCATCACCATTCTTCTACTTTTTACCTATGAATGCATGTTCTCGTGACTAGTGAAGACACCATGGGCAACATCTATGAACTTGCCTACGTCATTTTTTTTTACATATATTGTGCCAAAAAATTGCCGCTGCACTGTTCTATAGATGTAGGAACGGGTGTTTGGCCAAACTTGCCACAAGATGCACCTGGCACAACACATTTTAACAGGGCCGTGACAAGGCATTTTGGTGCCCTAGGCGAGTACAACCAATGCCCCCCCCCCCCCACTCGCTCCCCAAAAATTTGCACTACCCCACACTAGTTCCTCCCGCCCCTGCGCCATGTCCTGTCACTAATTTTCTGCATATTCCACATAGATCCCGTCCATCTCCTCAGCAGTCGCTGTATAATGAAAATCAGCGATGACAAATTTGCTTTTTCAAAATCGCTCCCCTCCATATGACAGTGCAATACCCCTAAATAACAGTCACTAAATAATCCACCGATACATGGAGCAAATCTACCGGACGAATGATTGTTACTAAAAAACCTCCTACAAAACCAAGACCCAAAACTATTACTACTTAAGGATCAAATAATCCTGCCAGACCCTGACCGAACGCAACCCCCACATGTGACTATCAGCTGTACACAGGCTCTGAAGACATATACCACCGCCATACAGTGACCATATAGTGGTAGATACTAGTTGTATGTAGATGCATCCGGTTCACACCTTCATGTTGATTTCTCCCGGCCAATACTCGTCCCTGCAGATGTGGACACAAATATCTTAGAATCCTCACATTTCCAGTAACTCCTTATTTATAGGTATATACGTCCCCTCAGTTAGACAGGTATATATGCCCCCTCAGATAGGAAGCTATATAGGGCCCTGCAGTTAGACAGGTATATATGCCCCCTCAGATAGGAAGCTATATAGGTCCTCATCAGTTAGGCAGGTATAAAGATATGCCCTCTCAGTCAGGCATGTGTATATATATATATATATATATATATGTCTCCTCAGTCAGGCAGGTATATATTGTCCCCTTAGACAGGCAGGTATATAAATATAGGGGCACTCAGGCAGGGGTATATGGGGCTCAGGCAGGCATATAGATATAGGGGCTCAGGCAGGGGTATATAGGGGCTCAGGCAGGCATATAGATATAGGGGCTCAGGCAGGGCTATATAGGGGCTCAGGCAGGCATATAGATATAAGGCTCAGGCAGGGTATATAGGGGCTCAGGCAGGCATATAGATATAGGGGCTCAGGCAGGGTTATATAGGGGCTCAGGCAGTGGTATATAGGAGCTCAGGCAGGCATATAGATATAGGGGCTCAGGCAGGGGTATATAGGGGCTCAGGCAGGGTTATAAAATGGGCACTCTCAAGTAAAAATAACAACATTTATACACACCTTACCTGCTTCCCGGCTGCACACTCTTCTTCTGTCCTCTTCTTTACCAGCCGCGTGTTCCTCTGGCAGCTCCTCGGGTGCACGGCCTATGACGGGCTGTGCGTCTGAGGAGAGGCAGCGTCGCGATGACATCACTTCATCGCGACGCTGCCCAGCTGAGCCGCACGGGGCCGCGGCGGGTCCTCAGCACTATGAGGACCCGGTGGCCCCGCTGTGTCGGTCGTCACTGTCTGCAGATCAGGGAACGCTCACTCTCTGCTCCGCAGAAGCCCGCAGCTGCATGTGCGTCCTGCGGACGCACATGCAGCTGAAGGGGCCAGGCGGCGCTCCAGGCCCACGGCAGCGGCCTGGCGCCCGGGAGGTTCGGGGCCCCTGCCTGCGCCCCTTAGGGACAGGCAGAGGTAGGCGCCCTAGGCGATCGCCTACCTCTGCCTACCCGTCGTCCCGGCCCTGCATTTTAATACGCCTAAAATGCATCAAAGTTAGGTGCGAAACTGCCATACAGAATTTGCTACAAAATATTATATGCACCAATGTTGAGTGTTATGCACCAAAAAATATCTGGCACATAACAGTTTCATACACACTGTCATATTATACACTCCTCTATATCTATCTAGAACTGGTGTGTAGCTGCCAAATTACATAGATTTCAGCCTATAAGTATACCTAGCCACAACTAAAATGTAGTCATGATCTATCTGTCTGAAAAGTGTATATTTTTATTTCTTACCTTCCATAATTGATTTACAGGTTTGTAGTGGATTTCACTTTCTATATTTTGTATATTGCTCCTGTGACTAGTGTCCCATGTAAGTTTCCACTTAATAGAGCTTATCATCTTGATGTCAGTAGACACAGGTGGATCCAGGAGCACTGCAGAAACAGGTTGTACATAAATATAAGAATGAGAGAGAATTAAAAAAAAAAAATATGTCTGTGTTGTCTATGTGTTTGTGGTGGAAACACTGGCCCTCATTTACTATTGTGGTTGCATCAGAAAAATGTCTTAGAATGTGCCAAAAAGTGGTACAATTTTGGTGCAACATGTCAATATACCAGATACATTGGCAAGTGGTTGTGGTTTACAAAAATGGGGCATAGCTACAATGAGACAAAATCTGTGCCAATAATGCACCAAAATTCTGGCATAGAAAGTAAGGCAATGGTCTAAAAAGACAATTCTAAAGTCGCATCAATTTTTCAAATAGCATGAGCCTCTGTGCTAAATCAGGTGAATTTCGGACTGCCTGTCTAAGTTTACGGTATTTAACTTTTAGACAGTGATAGTAAATGAGGGCAAGTATATCAGCAGGGTTGACCTGGCCCACCTGAGTACTAAAGGATAATGTAGACTTCTTAATATATCAAGACCCCTAAAGTCAAGGCACGTTCATTTGGAGCTGACTTAAGAAACAATCTCTAATTGTCATAATAGACCCTCATGTGCAAAGAGTCTACCTTAAAGGGGTTGTCTCACTACAAGGATTGCTTTTATGTTAAAGATCTTGCAAAAACAAGTGACTTTGCAATATATGTCCATTACCAGTATCCTACTTATTCTGAGATATCCCCTCTTGTATGGGCTGCATCAGCTCCTTAAGTCGTTATCGCTACAGACCTATTCAATCTCTGCTGATAGGCTGCCAGCACTGGTTGCTATAGCTACAGGCCTGGCTTCTACTGCAGCCTAGTAGAAGCCAGTAAACATGCCCCTGAATTCAAAGTGAAACCAAGAAAAAAGGACTGAGGTAAAAGGAATCAACATAGTGAGACAACCTCTTTAAAGTGGACTTACAGAAGTACTTAGAGGTGGACATGCAGATGTCCTAAATAGACAGAGCATCAGCCATTAGAGTTATTTCCTCTGGTGAGCCCAAGGAGCTTCAGTCTGACACTATATGTCAGGTTGGACTTATTTTCACTTTGCACAATTTGTGAGATAACATACACCAGATCTGCCTGACAGCTGCTGGCTCCTCTTGCCTTTCTATAGATTATTATATTTCATACAATTTATTAGTTTTATTTTAACTATAACTAGTGTTGCCCTTTATATTAAATCCTATTTCACTGTTGCTAAATCTCCCTAATATTGTTATGTTTTAGACCAGGTTAACATGTTCCATTTTTGTTGCTCAAAGATGTAGGTAGAAAGCAAAAAAATGCATTTATTAAAAAAAATGTGAGTGTTTTAGAATTAACTTAAAAGTGTTTTTCTATCTACTAAAATTCTTACTACTTGTAACTTACTACTGTAATGGCAGGCCAGAGGTGTGGATCCATTGGACCATTGCAAGCAGTGGTATAAGTCACGCTAGGGAGTGGAATCCAAGTAGACCTAGTATTCACCAGAGCCCACTGCATGTAGGCAGGTTGGGCGTACTGCAGCAGAAGACTACAAAGTCGCTATCCCTGGCGCAACTTGCTTGCAGTGGCATCGGAGGTGTAGCGTGGTACAAAATTGTGAAGAAAACTCGTAGTCAGGGACAGGCAGGAAGGTAAGGACAGGTGACAAAAGTTTGTGGTCAATGGACGGAGGCAAATGGAACTGGTGCACGGGAATGACAGGAACAACTTTTAGAACGCTTTCTCGTATAAGTTAAGGCACTATGGGTTTGGCGGGGAAGTCAGAGGTAGGCTGGGTAATATAGGACCAGCGAACGGCAATTATTCAATTACCGTCACGCGCACACCCTAGAGAGCAGGGCTGTGCCCACCAGCAGAAACAGTGCAGGGAATGAGGAGGGGTGAGTAGATGCCGGAAGCCGGATCGCGAGTGCACCTGTGGCCTGACATGCGGGTCGTGGCACCATTCGCCGATACTGCGGGACCAGGGGTGTGCCTGTGACTTGGAGTAAAAGCCCCCGGAGCTACATGCCGGTCTCAGAGAACAGAGAGATGGCCACGCTTGTGCAGTTCTCCTCGTTCATTTCTAAGGGAGACTCCAGTACAGCTAAATAAGTAAGCTCAGAACTCCCACAGACAGAAAGTAGGGAGAGCTGCACAAACATGGTCATCTTCCTGTTCTCTGAGGCAGGCTTATAGTGGGTTATGAGCTGGTCTCATAAAGGATTTTACCAGATGGCAAAACCCCTTTAATTTCGAACCTAGGTAAAATTATGATCAAATGCACGAGTCTTCGATTGCTGCATGCATTTTTGGTGCGTTTAAAAAAAAAATGTGTGAATCCAGCTTTGGAGAATTGCCCAAGTGGTTACATTTCTATTTTATTGCTTCATGAATTCATGAATAATTTTCCTCAATCTGGAATATTGTTTAATGTATTGCACATGGCTGTTAAATAATGTAAGGATTTCAAAGTCAATGCACTATATTTAATTCAGGACAATAGCCCCAGTACTTACAGTTGTGATATGCAGAGAAATCAGAGAGGAAGGCAACGCTGGTATTTCTTTCCACTTCGTTGCTACAGATCACGCTCATGTTTAATTTATGATCAAAAGTCAAAATCTCTTTGACCTAATGCCAACAAATAAAACAGACGATAGACAGATGAAAGAAAGTAACTGACCTATGTGGAACATCAATAACTCCAAAATGTATACAAAAGATAGAGAAAATAAAACTGCATGAAAAATTGTGTCATTAATAACACCAGCAAATGCCACCAAATCAAACAGTAGTTTTTTTGGGTCCCAAAAAGAAATATCAATGGGTAATAATGTATTTGTCAGTGGAATAAATAACACACCTCTTTTAGATTTGTCTGTTTTTTAAAAATTTGTATCAAAAACCTTCTCTTAACTTTAAAGGGGTTTTATCACTTCATCAGTTTGTCTGTTTTCTTGTAGTTTCATTTTCTCAGTTCCTTAAATTCAGAGGCGTTTCTTCCCCTCACAGCTGGGTGCTTCATCACATCATCCCTCTCTTCACTGTTCGTGCTCGCTCCCGAGTCAGTGTGTTAGTTTGAGATCAGTGGGAGGGGATAGCACATCCCTGCTCTCCCCCCTCTCTGCCTGCATTCCACTCCATGTGTCACTGTGTCGTTCCTCTCCCTATTCAGTCTTATTTTGTAAGAGCTGTTTCTTTACATACCAAATCCCTGCATTCAGTCTAGACAGTCTTCTATTAACTCAGAACACTGATCTCTTCTCCTCTCACAGCTGGAGGTTTGTTACAGTTGAATCCAGTAAACAGATGTCCGCTTTGATGACAAACATTCAAAACCTAGCAGAGATTTTCTGTTCCCTCTCACAGCTGGGGGTTAGTTACAGTTGTATCTAGTCTTCTATGAACTCCACCAGAGCACAGCTCTGTCCTCTCACAGCTAGGGGTTTGTTACAGTTGTATCCAGTCTTCTATGAACTACTCCAGAGCACAGATCTGTTCTCTCACAGCTGGGGCTTTGTTACAGTTCTATCCAATACAGACAGTCCTCAATGAACACCTCCAAAGCAGTACAGATCTTTCTTCTCAAATCTGGGGTTTTGTTACAGTTGTATCCAGTCTAGACAGTCCTCTATGAGCACCTCCAGAGCACAGATCTGTCCTCCTCACAGAAGTGGGTTTGTTACAGTTGTATCCAGTCTTCTATGAACTCATCCAGAGCAGCATAGATCTGTCTCCTTTCTATGTTTATACGCAGCAGCATTAGGCACCGAGCACAATTCTGCTGTTTTCTGATTGTAGAAGCAGCTGCAGTGTTAGTGTGTTTCTTCTGGCTGTGCAGAGTGAAATGTTGTCGGCCCCTTATTCTGAGTGAGATAGGCAAGAATGCGTGCTCCCATGAATACGACTGGGGGCCAGACAGAATGTAAATTGTGAGCGTAGCAATAAGAAAAGGTGGATCCAATTGCAAAGTTGCTTGTTTTCACTGTCCCCTTATTCTGAAGACCATTTAATGTAATGAGAAAACCCTTTAACTTAATTTTTGATGATCTATTTCTTCTTAACAGATCTTTGTCTTCTGTCCTTGGGACATTCACCTTGATTGCACATTTCTCTGTTAGCACTCTTCCTCTCCTTTTTAGTATTATGTGTCCTTCCTCTTCTCACCAAAACCTTATCTTTCAAAGATGTATATAACAGTTGGTACTCAAAAATCAAAACCTAAATTGGTCTACAGAATAGTACCACCCCATCTCACACTGCTTCAGGGCAGTTCAGCGCTTGTTACCATATAGTGCCTGTGCAGAGGATGTGCTCTTTGATTCACACCAACCATGAGAAAGGTGTATGGAGGGGGATGTTCCCATCCTTAATGAACTGTATGGCAGAAGACCAAGACAGGCAAGGCTCATTGGGAAACAGGTTATGCAAATAAGCTCTCCTCCAGAAAGAAGCAAAAAGTGTATCTCTAGTGCCACCTATTGGAGCTAGCTATCCTGCAACTCAGTATCCAACCTGTAAAAGAGCCTTGAAACATGAACATCCCAGGGAAAATTGCCTAGCCTGCACTGGGATATTTGCCTTGGAATAGAGTATGATATCTGTATTTTGTGCATTGTTGACCTCTTACTGAAACCTGAAACTGTATAATATGCCTATGCTAGAAGGAGGGAGGAAGAGAGGGAAGAAGAGAGAGAGAGAGAAAGAAATCAAGAGAGATAAAGAGAGAGAGATTGGGAGAGAGAGAGAGAAATAAAAAAAAATAAAAAAATTTGACATAGCCGTCATCTTGCTGCTATTTTTCCAGCCAGAGAATAAAACCCCGGCAAAACAGAAGGAAACAAGAAAGCATGCCAAGACATCGGGTGGGTGCCAACAAAGAGAGATAGTAGTTAGAAAGTTTGATGTCCACCCACCAGGAAGTTCCCGCCAACCTCAGTTGTGAGAGAGAAGTTGAAAGTGTCAATTTCCAAGTCCAGAACCCCAGAGGTTTTTTGGGGATGAAAAAAACTATTTGGCAGCTCTTGCATTGTGTGAGCCACTAGCAAGTGCAGACAGGCCAGGGTTTAGCCTGGAAACTGATGGGCCTGAGGGACCTCAGTGCTGAAATGAAAGATGACCTACATAAAGAGGCTAACAAGCCATATGTAAGCAAGCAAGAAGTTGACGGACTTGTGGTATTGGTGAAACCTGTGCCCACCTTCCCATGTGAGAGATCTCACCTCGCACCCACCGAGTGATGTAGCCAAGATATGCCTGTCAATTGATTAGCAGTGACAAGCTGAATGGGAAGCGATTGCCTTCCTGGAGGGTTACAACCCTGTTGCAGAGTATGTTAAGGAACGGGACGTGTGAGACTGTGCTCCGGTTCAATGTAAAGCACGGCTACGGTTTTATAGGGGAAAATGTTACCGAAGACCTGGTATTTGTCAACAGTAGCTCAATGGAGCATTGAACCTGGCTTTGTATTGCCACAATCTGCTTCCTGGAACCTGAGTGAGATACACCAAGGCCGTAGGCCTGAAAGGATTATGGGATGCCGTGCTTACTCAGTTATCCCCTTATCGCCACAGCCAGTTTTGACCTTTTTGAAATCTGAGGTGTCACTTTATGTTGGACTAACTCTTGATACTTTTACCTATCCATGTGATTCAGAGATTGTTTTCTCATGATACTATGGGGGACATGTATGAAAACTGCCTTGATCTAAGACTTTCCTTGTTGCCCATAGAAACTAATCACAGCTCCCCTTTCATTTTTTCAGAGCACTATATGAAATGAAGGGGGCGCTTTGATTGGTTGCCATGGGCAAAAGGAAAGTCTTAGACCAAGACAGTTTTCATACATGTCCCCCTTTGTGTTTTAAGTTAGTAAGAAATTTTGGTCCATACTATCAATATCAAAGTGTCGTGAAAATTTTGAAAAATTTGCCACTGGAACACGGTAGATAATAACAGTGAGTATATTTACCCCACAGGTGTTTCACAGATTTCTTTTAGCGTTAGGATGAGAAAATGAAAATTTAAAAAAAAAAATCTGAAATTTTAGCTGAAAATGCTTAATTTTTACAAGGAATCCTGGTAAAAAAATGATTACCCAATTTCTTCCAAGTTCGGCAATACCCTATATGTGCGTGTTTGGGTGCATGACAGGACTTATAGGGGTGCCCTATTTGGATTTTTATACACAGAATTTGGTGGGTGCCATGTCACACTTACAAAGCCCCCAAAGTACCAGGACAGGTAATACCTTCAAGAAGTCACCCCATCTTGGATTCAACAGCTCTGGTCATAGGCAACACAACATGGCCCCAACTGTAATATGCAGCTAGTTCCATGCTCCAATCGGGGGGGGCTCCACTTATGAGCATGCATGATGTCCAGAACAAACCCATATAACCATTTGCTGGAAAATGGCTGTACAATAGATCTGACTCTTGCTGCGAATGGTGTGGGTATAGCCGAGTCTGCACAGTCCAAGTGCCAGGCCAAAATTGGAGCCGCCCTCCATCCCACCTTCCTCATTGCTACACCACTGACACTACTTAGTACTGATGAGGAGCAAGAATCCCAGCTGTCTATAGATTGCCATCTTTCTCTTATGTCTAGTAACACTAGAGAGAGTTTTCTTTCTTGAGAAGAGCTAATTTGCTTGCTTCTGTAGTGTAACCTGGCATCAGTGCTTAAGACAGTAGCTATAGCAAGTGTAGAAAGACCACTTCCTTGGAGGCCCATAGTTCAGCCAGCCAGAACAGAAATCAGTATGATAATGTGGGTATGGTGCCTTGTTTTAAATACACAATATTGAGGTAATCCTTAACATTACAAATAGTGGCATGTAAATTTAGAGAGTGTTAGGTGGAGCAACCAAGTATAGTTTTGTATCAAGACCCATAGCATTCAATGTCTGAAGCTGCAGTATGTTTAGGAATAATTAAAGGGGTTGTCTCACTACATTGATTCGTCCTGTTTTCTTGGTTTCATTTTGAATTCAGGGGCGTGTTTACTGGCTTCCACTAGGCTGCAGCAGAAGTCAGGTCTGTGGCTATAGCAACCAGTGTTGGCAGCTTATTATGAAAGATTGAACAGGTCTGTAGTTATAGCGACCTGAGGAGCTGATGCAGCCCATACAAGAGGGGATATCTCCAAATGGGTAGGACATTGTTAATGGACATATATTGCAAAGTGCCTTGTTTTTGCAAGATCTTTAACATAAAAAGCAATCCTTGTAGTGAGACAACCCCTTTAAATAAATAATGAAATCACACTGCTTATTTTGGTCTAAATTTCTTGCTCAAATATATTTCACTTATGTTCAATTCACCACTTTGTACAGTACTTTTGTATTATACTGCAGTTGGTAAAAGAGATTGAAAAGAGAATATTACATTGAAACCATTTCTATGACTCCTCTAGGCATATGACCTGGTAAACATAATTTATATTGTCTGTCTACCTCAAGATGTAACTTTCATGTATTGCTATAGAGTGCATCTATTTGCCATGTACTCTCTGTGGCTTAGGTCATAAAAAGTCTATGTGACAACAAAAAAACCTCAAAAACATAGTACTCACTGGTTCGCCATCAATAGTCAGATTTATCGCACAGCTTCTTGGGTTACTATTGGGGGTTAGAGAACAGAAACCTTTTATGTCTCTGTAAGAAAGAAAAATAGGTCAGAAGAGACGTTTCACATCATCTTACTAGAACAAAACAATTTATAAACCTTGTGCGGGTCTTATAGGGTAGTAAACTGTTAGACAAGGTCTACAGAAGACCTATTAAATGCTCCCAGTACTATGAGTTACTTGTGACATCTCCTAATATGTCTACTTTAGTAAAAACTTACACATGTGGACAAAATTGTTGCCACCCTTCCAGTAACGAAAGAAATCCACAGTGGTCACTGAAATAACTTGAAACTGGCAAAAGTAGTAATATCTTTGAATTTACTGAAAATCAACTAATGAAAATCAGCATTTCTGCTACTTTTAGCTGTATGAAAAAACTTGAGGTTCTTAGTGTACATTTTTGATCAAAACAGTAAAAGGCCACCTGTCACGTCAAGGCGACCTCAGTATAGATGGTAACCTACTCTAATGTTACCTCTTTTGGTGGCACATACAGTGGGAAAAAAAAGTATTTGGTCAGCCACCAACTGTGCAAGTTCTCCCACTTAAAAAGATGAGAGAGGCCTGTAATTGACATCATAGGTCGACCTCAACTATGAGAGACAAAATGATGTCAATTACAGGCCTCTCTCATCTTTTTAAGTGGCAGAACTTGCACAATTGGTGGCTGACTAAATACTTTCCACCCCACTGTAGATACAGTATGTACTAAAGCAGAAATATCAGGAGATGTCACAATTAATGCTGTGCATTTCTGCAAAAAAAAAAAAAAAACCACCGAAAAGCACACTGTGTGAAAGCACCCTTAGGTCCTCCTCTTGGCTCACATTCATTGTTGTACAAATAATGGCTCTAAACCAGCAGCCCTCTTTCTAGTAATTATCTAGTAAAACATTTTCGGGTGCGATTACATATATTACAAACATTTTATTCCAATTATGTTATAAAAATGAGCATATGGATGGTTTCTGAGATTGTTTCTCAGACAAAAACCCATCTCCCATTACTGCTAATTTTGCCTGAATTTCTATGACTTCTTTTTCTTTTGGTTAATGATGGCTCTTCATGATCAGTATCAGTTCTAACACTTGAAACCTAATACACCTCTTAAAAATAATAGCTAATCAACAGTGACCTATCGTTTATCTCATGCTTTCATGTTAAACACTTTTTTAAAAGATTTTTTAAAACTATTTATAATATCAATATTTTTTTTTTTAAATCCTGAAATCCTGCAATTTTCACTTTGGCCACCAGGCCTTATTACACTCTGACACTTTCTGTTCTGTTGAGAAAACTTTTAAGCAGTCTCCTCATTATTAGTACAGGCAAGATTGCACTGAAGAGTGACAGATAACACAGGATTCACCATTCACTATAGGAGATATAGGAGTCATAGCTCTTGATGTAGCTACAGTGATAACACTTGCGACAGGGTCCCTAAGTTAGGGGGGCCCACAGGCACCCCTGGCAACACAGCTGCGTCGCTGGGTCACATTAGACCCAGCAATAAAGCGCTCACAGCCATTGCCTATGCGGTGCAGGCAGCGGCCGAGGCAAAGTGGCTGGTATACACTGATACTAGCCACTTAGCCCACTGGAGGCATCGGTAGATGCCAGAGAGCTCGCCACCCACTTCAGGTTCAAAAAGCAGTCTTCGACGGGCGTTGAGGAGAGCTGAGTATTATTTCTATTTTTTAATAGGGGAGGAGGGGCGGAAGACCTACCCTAAGTAGCCATAACTACCTACCATAAGGGTCCTATCTACCTGCCTACCTACCGCAAGATGCCCTATCTACCTGCCTACCTACCACAAGGGGCCCTATCTAGCTGCCTACCTACTAGATGGGGCCCTATTTACCACTCTACCTACCATAAGGGGCCCTATCTACCTGCCTACCTACCTACCGCAAGGGTCCTATCTACCTTCAACAAAATGTAAACTCATAAAACAAAGGGCACAAATGCATTTTTTTCTTGTTCACCTCACATTTGTTTCATTTTTTGGTAGGAGGACGCAAGAGGGACGGACACTTTGGCTGTATAACGTGTTTTTCTTTGGCCCCATTTGAAATGAATTTTCTTCTATTGGACAATTTCTTTTAATAGAAATAATTTTCTGCAGCGCGCTACACCACAGACATCCATCATGTCAAGTAGGGAACCTGTTGTTGAAAAGTATCTGTCCACAGACGGTGTCTGGGGATAAGATGGCCCCAGGCTGAAGTTTTGCACCCGGGCCCATGAGGCTTTAGCTATGCCCCTGGTCACAGCCTACCCTCTCTCTGCACACTGACTTCTTTCCAGGTCACAGAGCATGTCTAGAAAACCCTACTATAGAGGTCAATGGGTCTGCTCCTGTTCACAGGCTACTATGTCCATGAACCTGCTGTAAAGCATCTCTCTATGTACTGTTAACAGCAGCTCAGCCAAGATGGCTGCCTTCATAATCATATACAAAAAAAAACAGGAATAAAAAAATCTATATTCAGAAAACTAAAACTAAGAAGAAAAGAATATGTATCAGCTTCTAATTTTAATGGGTAAAAAGTATATTGGGGACAGATTCCTTTTAAGCAACTTCTAGGGCCACAATAAGTGAATTTAGCACTGTCCACATCTTGTGAGTGTGACGGTTCGGTGGATCCGCTGGACCACCGCAAGCGGTGGTAGTTAAGCCACGCCAGGGAACGGAATCTAAGTAGCCCCCGGTTTTCACCAGAGCCCGCCGCAAAGCGGGATGGACTTGCTGCGGCGTGAGGCTACCAGGTCGTTACCCCTGACGTGACTTGCTTGCGGTGGCGGCCGGGGTACTGCGAGGTACGAAATCGTAATCCAAAGGCGTAGTCGAGGACAGGCAGAAGGACAGGGCAGGCGGCAGAGGTTCGTGGTCAGAGACGGACAGACGGTCAGGGCAGGCGGCAAACAGGCGAGGTCAGGAAACGTAGCGGAACGGACTGGTACACGGATAAGCAATACGGACAGAAGGACACTCCAAACACTCACTAGGCACACCAACAATCTGGCAACAGGTGCCGGGGGCGGATACATTATATAGGACCAGCGCCCGGCAATAAGCCAATTACCGGGACACTGGCCCTTTAAATCTAGACCAGCCGTCGCACGCGCGCGCTAGGGGGCGCGCATGCGCACGACGGCTGGGACGGACAGGAGCGCCGTTCACCGGAGCGGGGCCAGGTAAGCAAGCCGGCGTGGGGACGAGGGTGGCCGCGGGTGACCGCGATGCCCGCGCCGCAGCCTTGGCAGGCGGGGACACGGCCGCAGGGGCAGCGGTGCCCGTGGCCGCCATGACAGTGAGGATAACCATTAAAGCCTGGGCACTATGCATCTCGGAAGTTGTTAGTAGTAGCATCTATTACCCCTCAGAGGGCATGCACCTTTAATTGTTTTTTGCATTAAACTCTTTAAAAAGGCCCAAATTCTTGGAATATAGCAATGAGTGTACATTGTAATGGTGCTATACAGTGTGAGCACATGAATGCAATGACCTCCAGAGTACAATGTGGCCAAAACACTTCACAGCTCAATGGTTCTAACACTTGTGAGGTAAATGATCTGTGGCATTATTACTGTTAGCAGCTAGTATTATATTTAGGGAGCACACCCACACACATTTATGCGTAATTGCAGAGCTTTGACGTCTGGCAATATAAAGAGTTCCATTATGGAGCCTCGCACACAAAGCTCAACAATACTTTGCAGTACTTTGAAGGCCACACACTCATGTGTCTATTGTTTGAACACATTATCACATGTTACATCAGCCAGGTTTTCAACTTTAGCAATAAAAATAGATATTAACTGCAAAGAAATGTTTTTATTTATGGCTGTTTCACATAATGTGATAAGTAAATGAAACATCTACAAGACCATATAACATTTACTCATATCATGGTAATGTGCTGCAGTGGATCTTATGGGTTGTTTTTTCATGTGAATTTTGTTGGATGGTTCAGACCATCAGTTCCATTGACTGACACCAATTTGTCCTAAAGTTTTACACAGTGAGGGATATTCTTGAGGTTCATATAGATGTGTCCCCGCGTCATGTGTACCTTACTGTTATGTAGGGTAATAACATGAACTACTCCATCCTTCTGTTGAGTCCTATGGTGTCTAGCAGATGGAGTGGTTTATTTAGAGAGGATGAGTGAAAGGGTCCTGATATCACACTTTGGTGGTGTTCAGGTTGGATGCAAACAGGCAGGAAAAACCTGTGAGATCCCTGTTGCTGAACCCCAGATAATTTAATTTAGGAGATTGGAATGGAATGGAAGATCTGGTTGTGTCTGGCTATCTGGCGAACCCAATCAAAGAATAATAATAATTCTCAAATAACCTGCCCGACTTTTCATTCATCTCTATTAGAGGATTTTTTTTTTCTCATGTTTTCTTTCCCTGTTCTGTATGTAGTCTCTGCAGTAGAGCAGTAGCGTTTCCTATTTGGGAGCCGTTTCCCTTTGCCCTAAAAATCTACAAAATACAAAATCCTTTGCTGTGCTTTGTCTCTCTTCCCCCATCCCAACTACAGTTTCAATGTTGAATGTTTTTGGAAGAAGGACTAAAAGGGATGTGGCTTGAAAGGCTACTCTGAAAAAAGCCGAACCCCTCCAGTTACCTGATCTCCTGGGCTTTACACAGAGCAATTTTTTTTTTCACTGGACAACCCGCATACCTCTTTAATCAACTTGTTTAGTCCTAATTGACCAGACAGACAGAATTTTGTGCATCAGATGGTTTAACGACCTTTAACTTTTTTGGGGGGATTTTTTTTAATAACAAATGGGGTTGGTTTTTTTTTTTGCTTTTTTATTTTAATTTAGTTTTTGTAGGAGCAATATTCACAGAAAGGACTTTTTTTTTTTATTCATAGCGCTTTATGCTTTAAATTTACAAATTCACCTGAAAATAAAGTATCAGAAGGGCATATTACTTTGTATCAGTCGTCTTCATTTAAAATATGCATAGTCTCAGGTGAACCTTATAGTTTACGTTGGTATATTAGGACATGCTCTCAGCATCTGTAGAAGATTCAGATACAGAGGAATACAGCCCACAGTGGTGAATTAAGTCACTGGCAAAACTGATTAGCTGCTATTGGTTGCTATGCCAAGCGCTACCACATGATCACCAATCCTGGTATCCACATGAAGCATATTGGCATGGCCTCTGCTCTACATACCGGCAATTGACCCCCAATGATAACAACAATCTTTAAGAAATAATTCAGGGTGAACAAGCACATGTTTGATAAATTTAAAAACTTAAACGGTGTGTCAAGGCCACTATCAAAACGGGTTCCATCCTTTTACAAATAAATCATTTTTTTCTCATCGATAACATTAGCGGAGATGTAGCATGGGCTTGATCTGAAATTGCTTTCTACATCCCATGAACAGGACAAGAGGGTCCAGGAGTTATATGTGCAGTCAAGACGAGCTGAAAAGAGAGAAGAGAAAGAAAACGGATCAATATTTGTTGTATTAAGGTTTTCAGTTATCAAAGTTTTAGTCACTTGATACCATTTTGTATTTGGAAAGTGTCTCTATGACTCAACCTTCCTGAAAGGGCATTTGCATTTTTTTTTGCATTTGGTTCCTAGCAATAGACAACAAACTTGTCAGCATAAAGGTATGAGAAAAGCTTCTGTTTATGGCCTGCTGCAAAAGGGATTGTCTGGTTCCTTTTCATCAAATATTTTAGCATACTACTGCCCTGATAAAATAAAAAGCCTATAGTCACGCCTCCTCTCTCGTGCCTCCTTTTTATCTAAAATGGAACTCACCCTTACTTCGATTTGCTGCTTTGGTCCCCGTGCCATTTTTGGGGAGTCACTTTTTGGTAAAATGAACAGGAGTGGGGGCCTTACCCTATTTGGGGAAGGGGAAAATAGTTTGCAAAACTTTTTTAAATAACATTGAAATATCTGTATTACTAGTATATAAAAAGTGGTGCATAAGGCACAGATTACGATCATGGGAACTGTGTCTAAGGATTTATTGACCATTTTATGGGGGCCCTCGTTTGTTTTGGGAACGTGTACTGAGATAATCTACCCAGCAGGGTTTAAGAGTAATCAGGGAACCCAGGTGTTCAGCATCAAGTCATGGGTTTTTTCCAGTGCCAGGTTATGGCACTAGCTATGAATCTTGGCTACAGTGTAGAGGACCTAACACAATTGCCCCTTTTGATAATGCTATTGTCAAGTCATGATCTTCCCTCTATGTTCTTACCATCCTAAAATTGATCAATTTGACTGCATGGCCTGAAAGTTATGCTATATACAGTAAATGGATTGAGAGTACATTAAAGAGTGGCCTGCATCATCTTCTAAAGGGTTATAAGCCTCTTTTATTGCAGAAGCTTGAAAGCTCGTGAAATACAGCAAAATATCTGCTTTACAAGAAAGGGAATCTTTTTCATTTTATTGAATCCTAGGCCAGTCTGTCCTGTAGCAGATGGGGAAAAATTAATAAAGACTTTAAAAAAGGGGAATGATTCCCAGTCCTCATCTATGAAGGGAATTTTATTTTTAGAAAACAATTTTCCCCTTATTTTGTCCATCTAATGTGCAGTTTTTGTCAAAGGTTTGTGTGTCATGTTCTTGCTTTCATATAGAAGATAAAATAAGCAGCATCTGATGCATTGTATAACTCATATCACTAGTTAATGCTGTGATAATTATTTAATATCTGTTATATGACATACACATAGCTTTACACAAAGCCAGTAAATAGGGACAACTTTAATGTAATTAGATTTTATATGAATATTTCCAAACAAAATTGTAGTCGGGGCCCGGGTCGGGACACCACACAGACAAGTGGGCCCGACTGATCCCACCCTCTGTCCCTCCTTTTGGGGAAAACCTAACCCCTTAACGGGCCGGCCCCAACCGGGAAACGATACTGCACTGATATAGGTGTGACACAGACGGGACAAACAGACCCAAACAAAAAGGAGTCGGGGGCCCCCCAAAGTTCAACAGTTCGGGCGGGAGGGGTACAAGGGCGTGAGACGAAGAATTTAAGGGGGGCAGTCCAAATTGGCAACGACCAGCGCGGTAAAAAGACGTGAACAAAAGGGGGAAAAACGGGGTCCAAAGAAAAAGGGCAGGAAGCATGAAACCAAGGAACAAATACGGCGAACACGGGGGAACAACTTATAGCAGGCAAGGATTAAAGGGAAGGGGGCCCCTATAAATAGGGAAGGGGGGGAAAAACAAGCAGAGGTGTAGGGAGCAAAATATGTCAATCACTGAGAGATTAGATTAACCCAGGGGGCGGGAAAAGTTCCTGCCCCGGGCGTTGGCCCAGGATTAAATTTAAAAGTCCAAGAAAGAAGACAGTTTCACCATAAAAGAAAGGGCCCCCTTTTTTAGGGTCGCAGGGGCTTCGCCGGACCAAGAGCCAGATGACACAATGGACAGTACCCCCCCCCCCCCTTCTATGGGGGCCACCGGACCCCCTTGGGTCCCCCGGGTTTTTAGAGGGGGTTTTAGTTGGTGGAACTTTTCCAAAAGTCTGGGGGCGTGCAGGCCCCTAGGTCACCCATACCCGCTCCCTGGCCCAAACCCTTTTCCCAAATGAACGGGGTATTGGAAGCGTTCTGGACTTGGGGGTCAATTATACCCCAAATTTCATATTCTAACCCCCCTTGTTTACCACAGGGGAGGAGGGTACGACCGATCCAGCAGGAATGTACCTTTTAAGTAAAGATTTGGAAACACAGGATGTTTTGGGGGGGAATTGGAAGCTTATCTAAAAGAAAAACCGGTTAACAATTTCAAGATAAAAAAGGGAACCCATAACCGAGGGCGCGAACTTAGAGCGGGACCCGAAGGGGGAATTTTTCGTCGAAGGCACACTTTGTCATAGACACATATTCAGGCCCGGGGGTCAACGTTTTTTACTAGATATTTAAACTTGTTGTTTTTGGTTTTTTCTAGATCTCGCGACTCCAGCCCAACTGTGCACAGTGCTTGATGGGGGTTTTTACGGAAAGAACTTAGATTCGAAACCTTTGCGGGGAGTACCTAGGGTGAAAGCCGAAATTACAGAAAAATGGAGAAAACGGTTGAGGAATTCTCTGATTTTTTAAAGAGAAAACCGGGCCAAGGGAAAAAAACCACCCCACTTCTCCTGGACACTCCGAAACATAACCAAGTTTTGTTCTTTTTGATGATTAATTTCTTTCATCTCCCCATTAGTTTCGGGGGGGAAGGCAAGGGAGAAGGACAAAGAGTGCCCTTTTCTACCTAAAATCCCCCTCCAAACCTGACACAAAAAATGTACCCCTCTATCAACACAAATACTGGAAGGAAAACCATGAAATCCAGTATATGACGAACAAAATTAAATCGGTGAGGGGGTTTTGGGTATGGTAATTTCTTTGGCAAAAAGTGAACTTTTGAGAACGGTCCCCACCACCCAAATTACCGACTTACCCTTGAAAGGGGAAGGTCGGAAAAAAATCCATAGATAGAGGACCAAAGGGCCCCTGGGGAACGGGAGAGGGGCAATAAACCGGGAATTGCCGGGGGGACCCTTTGCCCCGGGGACAAGTTTTACACAGTAACAATTTTCCCGACTTACGCGCCACGAAGGCCCCAAAGGTACGGAAAAGGGGGTATCTGGTGCCCGCGGCCAGGGGCCCCGACAGAAACTGAGATGGACCTCCCCCAAGATTTTTAAATGGGGAAGACAGGAACAAAGGTTTTCCCCGGGGGGGGAAAAGGGAGGGGCCAGCCTTGAGAGTTTTGCAATCGCAGAGACTAATCAGCGGGAAGGGTTTTGCAACAACTAATCCTGGAGCGGTATTTTTGGGTTTTCCTCTCCGAGATGTCACTTATACCAAACTTCGGGACAAGGGAATCGGGCCCTTAAAAATTTTTTTCCCCGGCGATAGGTCCCACAAAATTAAACCTAGTAAAAAAAAAAGCCCCTCGGCTTGGCGGGGTTCAACCGTTTGCATTACAAGATACAGAAATTTTTATGGTCCGAAAAAACAGTCACCCTATGTCTGGCCCCCCCAGAAGGTGCCTCCCCTCTTCAAAAGCCCATTTTTATGGCTACAGTTCCCGGTTACCCAAAATCGAGTTACCTCCGCGGTGGAGAAATTTATGGGGAAGAAGGGAATGGGTCGAAGATTAGTAAAAGGGTTTAGTTTTCCCCTGGGACAGGACGGCTCCCACCCCTGTTTTAAAGCGTCCACCTCTACGACAAAAGGTTTTCAGGATGGGTTTACCAAACAGGTGCAAAGTGAAAAATTTTTTCAAGGGACAGAATTTTGTCCCCTTAGGTGTCCAGGGGGTGGGTCAGCCCCTTTCTTAGTAAGGGGAGGGGGGTTTTTTCAATCAAGGAGAAATTTGAAAAATTTGCGATAGTAATTAGCAAAGCCTAAAAAAACGTTGGATCTCTTTTAAGGTGTAGGCCACCCATTGGTTTGATGGCCGAAACCTTTTGTGGGTCCATACTTATGCACTGCAAGTATTACCCCAAAATCCGGAACCAAACAGCATTTTGACGTTGGCGCAAAATTTGATTCGAAAGAAAATTTGGGGAGGGCCTCCCTTACATGATTCCGATAGTATCATAATCCGGGAAAAATAGGATGTCATCTAAATACCAATAAAAAAAACGACCCGAAGGCCCAAAGTACATTACAAATCTTTGGAAGACGCTGGGGCATTTCAAAGATCAAAAGGGATGACTAGGTATTCGAAGTGCTCCTCAGGTGTTTAAGGCCTCTTCCTTTCGTCCCCTTCCCTGATCCGGAATTTAAAAAAACTGGTTATGGTTTTAAAGGGACACTTTAAACGCGAGGGGGGAGAAAGGATGGGAATTTTAATTAAACAAAAATTCGACCTGCAAAAAGGGGGCAAATTCATGCCAGTTTATGTCAAACATGTGTGAAAATGTGAGAGCCACAAATTAAACCTGATGGCTGCGAGATAAAATGCAGAATTAGACCCCTCCGTCACGCCCCACAATTTTTCCCGATGTTTTTTAATTTTGACAGTTTTAAATAATGCTGTACCTAATTTTTGATTTTGTTATTTTTAAAATTCTAAAATCCTTTGAAGGTCCATGTCTTTTGTAATAAAAAATTTTGTAAATTTTCAGTTCTTGTATAACCTGTCGAAAAAGAAAACTAGTACTCTCGGAAGCTCCCACAAAAAAACCAGTTAGCCTGAAAAAGGTATCACCTGATTTTTTTCACCTTTTTTTCTCTTTTTTATGGGAACAGGTACAACATTATACTACTATGAAAAAAGGGCTGGAAACAACAGACTCATACAGGGCTAAATTTTTAAGGGAACAAAGGTATTACTGCACTGCAGGACGCCAGATATTGTAAAACTTGTCCCACACACAACAAGCAAAATAAAATTTTCGGGGGGTTTTAGTATAAGTTCTCGGCCCCATAGACAGTAATAAAAAAAAAGACCTTTAGGGCGACTTGTCAGAAAAGAGGCGCTTCCATGACAGTTTTAAGGCACATTAAGGGCGACATATCCCATTAGGGCTGCGCCATTTTTTTGTGTATTTTGCCCCAAAAAACTGTGGCCGTCATATTCTCTATATAAATGAATGTCTTTAAATAAAACTTTAAACCCCTTTTTTCCAGGGATGACACTTTTGAAGCACTAAATAGGCGTCACATTTTAGCAATATATGATGCCATTTTTTTGGTATACACCCTAAGTTTGGCCATTAAATAGCATGCAAAACACACCACCCTGCCAATTTTGACAGGGTTTTTTTTTTTTCAGATGCATTTTTTGGTACAAAATACACCAAATAATATGGTGCAGCCATAATGGAACATGTTGCCCTTATATGTTGTATAATACGCTGGCGCTTTGAGTTTTTTCTTTGTCTTCCCATACAATTAATTTTATGGGTGACGGCAAAAAAAGAGAACTGACTATGATTTTTTGCACAAAACATGCCAAAAACCATGGCCGTGCATCAGAAAAAAAAACCTGTCGACTTGCAGGTTTTTTGTCCAATGCAGTGTAGACATACCACAAGGATAGGTTCACATGACTGATTTTCAACGCTGAAAATGTCAACCCTGAATCATTGGGATTTCACTCTTAAAAACCTGCCATAACGCAATTTTTTGGGTGTGGGTTTTGACGTTGATTACAGAGACAGGTTTTCAGCCTCTATATATAATGTGAGAATTCAGCATGGAATCCGCCCCAAGAATTAACATGTTAGCTCTTTTTCAGCACTGATTTTTTCAGCAGTGCTGGTAAATCTGCACTGAAGTACTGTAAAGCGATGCTATATGCACTGCATTGAATCAGCATCAGAATCAGCCTCCAAATCCATTATGTGAATATACCCTTAAAACTGGTTGATAAGTAAATGCACCAACATTTTTTATGAAAGTAGATAGCCCACTCTGACCATAATAAGCTTCTTTGATCATGAGGGTTTAGACCAGATCTGCACAATATTGCAGGATATCTAGGTCAGATCGTCTAGAGCCATTTCCTGTCTGCCCGATACTGACACCAGACTGCCAGGGAATGACTGGCAGGAATGCCCCCAAACTGGGGTGGGCTTTGTGTAGGCCTTGCCCCTGTAGCAGGTTGCATGCTGCCCGTAGGCCGTATGTTGTGCAGGACTGGTTTGGCTGTATGTTGTGCGGTC